>JAASFO010000742.1:0-14060 GCA_023333815.1 Globisporangium recalcitrans | reverse complement strand
TGATCCGCGCTGGCACTCAAGCGCAAGCACCGGTTCTACTTCCTCCTCTACCTCCCACACCTGTAGTGACCAGCTTCGCGAAACGGAACCACATCCTCGACATGCTCAAGACGTCGATGGAGAAACTGGATGCTGAGGTCGCGCGCAAGAACGAGTGGAAGTACCAGGGCTCGACAGCTGTCGGCGTGCTGCTCTACGACGACGTCATCTACACGATCAACGTTGGCGACTGCCGCGCTGTGATGTGTCGCAGCGGCGATGCGATCGAGCTCACGCACGACCACAAGCCGAACGATCCGAGCGAGCAGAGCCGCATTGAGTCGCTCGGCGGGACGGTCAAGTGGCACGGGTATGTAGACGCACAGGGTGAGCCCATTGAGCCCTACGGCGCGTACCGCATCAACGGCAACCTCGCAGTCGCAAGAGCGATCGGCGACCGCGATCTTCGTCCATTTGTCTCGGGCGAGCCGGAAGTGAAGGCGTTCAAGCGGGACGAGAACCGCGACGAGTTTATCGTCATCGCCTCGGACGGACTCTGGGATGTGTTTACGAGCGAAGAAGTGGTCACTTTTGTGAAAGACGTGATGAGCGGCGAGCTGGGCGGACGCGAGTCCTGGCGAAGTGGCGGCCACTCGGACACGCGCGTGCCGATCTTTGAGTGGTCGCAGCAGTACAAGAGCGACCGGAGCATGATCAAGGCCGCGCGGAAGCGCCGCAAGCTGCAGATCGCAAACTACCTGGTGCAGGAAGCGCTCTACCGAGGCACGTCAGACAACGTGTCGGTGATTGTGGTGTGGCTCAGATAGGAATGCAGCAGCAGCGGCAAGGCACAACAGCAGATGGAGGAAGTGCGTGGAGTATGTAAGTGTTTGTGTGAGTGAATTGGTTGCATACGAATGGATTCAATTGTATAATAGCTGAAATCGACTTTCCTAATCGCATCTGATGCTTTCCAACAACGAGTACTTTGTGATGCTGAGACTCTCGCTCTCCTTCAGAGCAAGCAGAACCTGACGGAGTGCTTGCTGCACCTAGAGTTCGCTGAGGATCCTGAACCTGGGTCGCTGCATGTGACGCGGCACGAGTATTGACTGACAGCCGTTCCTGAGAAAGTGGAACTGTGCGTGACATATGGGTACATCTCGTTTGTGTGTTAGTTGGTGCCTGTGAAAGGAGAGTGTGTGGTGGTGCTTTGCGTCCTGGTGTGCTTGAGACCATAAGGAAGTCAGATCAGAGGCGATGTGACTTGCACGAGCATCACTCCCAATTGCTGCAAGAGTGACTGCTTTTGTAGCTTGAGCTATATGTGGCGATTTGATCTATAGGTTCTGAGACTGGATCTCTGATTGGCAGGAGCATCATTTGTTGCAGATGCTTATAGGTCAGTCTGTAGCTCTACCTCCAACAATGTCAAAAAGTGCTGACCTGTAGAGTCCAGTTTTGATCACCCGAGTGTTTTCCTGAGATCATGGATTGAGAGTGTGCACTCTTCGCACCTGCCTCCTACCATAGCGCGTGCTTCGTTGAGCGAGCTTGCTTCGGGATGGCCACCTGTAGAGTCCAGACAACCAAGTCTGGAACACCACCCAGGTTGAGAGCTGACAGCTTGAGGTGTCCATGCATCTCTTGCACTTTTGTTCAAGTGAGGTTGTTTTGCTCGATGACGCTTCCATCAATGACGATTTTCTGATTCGTCAGCCAGTATTTCTTTTTCGGACGTTTTTGAGTTTGAGCAAATGATGGTCCGAAAATTCAAAAACGGGTTTGCAGAGAGTGAGAGAGAAAAGTTTGTGCTTGCTGGATACTTCCCAACTGTCTCTAAACTGCCTCTATTCCGCCAATCAGAGCCGTCAACAGTTCTATTTGCATCCAGAAGCTGCTAAAACCAAGCTGTTGCCCTACCCGCGCTTGCTTTTACTGCCTAAACTGTTGCAGAGAAAATCGAAAATACTGTCCGACGGACCATCACTCACTCGAGTCTCCCCACTTTCGACCAATCACAGCTCAGCATTGTGGGAACTTTCTTTGTGGAGAAGGGAACAAAACAAGAGAGGGAGTCAAAAAACAACAAGAAACGACGAGAACGAGTGAAGGCGACAACGAAAACAAACGCAAAAAAGCAAAAGCACTCGCAACAACAAAAGGCATTTCTGGAAACCCTTCCTCCCGCACACCACCCCCCACTCACACAGTATGAACCACCAGCAGCACCACAGCCGCAGCAGTCCAAACAGCGCTCCGCCCGCGTTCGTGGCGGCGTTCTACGCGTCCAGCTACGACGACGACGACGAGCTCGAGTTCTCGGCCGAGCAGGTGCACAGCGACAACGGCGTGGCGTTCATCGCGCCGGCCGCCCCCACGTCGTTCAGCGCCGACATGGCGGCGCGCCACCAGGCGATCGCCGATGAAGACGACGACGACGCGCTCTTTGTGCCATCGACCAAGTACCGCGACACCCAGCACGTGTTTGCGAACGGCCCGTGCGACCTGGTACGTTTGTGTCTTGTGTTATGTCATTCTATCGTCCCATCAGAACACATCCAGCTCGCCCATCCTGACACTCACCCACCCACCTCTGCTCCGCGCTTTCTCAATCCGTTCAGGTTTTCAACTCGGAGTCCTTTTCGGAATCCAGCTTCTTTAGCAGACCCGGGAAGACCCCCGTGTTTGTGCTCGAGAACGCCCCAAAGAAGTCCCAGAGCGAGTTTGCTTCCCCGTTCCCATTTGCCGCTGCCTCGTCTCCGCTGTCGCCGTCCTCGTACAGCGACAAGGTGGACGTCCCCCAGAAAGAGAGCTGCAGCTACTTTTGCGTGAACCCGAGCATCCCGTCGCGCCAGAGCCCCACCAAGATCATGGACACGTTGAAGGCGGCGCTGCTGAACTTTGACTGCGACTTTGAGGTCGTGAGGCAGTGGTCGATCAAGGTGAACCTGCTCTGCGTCGCCGAGGAGATCGCGTTCACGATCGAGCTCACGCGAGCCCCAGACGCCTCGTTGTCCCAGGACAGCTACGAGATTGACTTTGTGCGCCAGTTTGGCGACGAGACTAAGTTCGTGGAGCTCGCCGAGTACATCCGCTCGCTGTGCAGCGAGATCGACGACGAGGCGCTGCCGTTCCTGAGCAAGTCGCTCGAGCCGTGGTTGGACGCGAAGCAAGAGATTGCCGGTCGCCGCCACGCGATCAAGGAGAAGGAGGCGGCGAGTCTGATCCAGGAGCTCAACGCCGAGCTGCACCCGGACACGCTGTTCGAAGTGACCAAGATGATCAAGGACCACTGCCGCCACAAGGGCAACCGCAAGCTGTTTTTGCAGGCGGACCACAAGAACTTCCTCAAGGGACTCAAGTGGATGCTCACGGACTGCGAGGAAGTGGCGCGCTTCGGCGTGTTCATCCTCTTGCAGTTCGCCAAGGACCAGGGTGTCGACGGCGCTGACGAGTGTGATCTGTCGTCGCCCTCGTTCTTCATGAGTCCGTACGACAAGAGCTCGTTCGCGCTCTTGCTGGACGAAGTGCTCGGTCGCCAGCAGGAGGCGCCGTGCGGCAAGTTCACTTCGGCCATGGTCGAGCAGGTGCAGCAGAGCTGGGTGTTCGCCTAGTCTGGCTATCTATCGCCCGCTCCATCCACCCGTACATTAGTAACCAGTAAAACACGGACGCCCGAGACGCAGCCCCAATATCTAAGCAACGCACCGCCGCCTTCTCCTCGCGAGAGGGCGATTTTGATGCTCCAGCTCGCTCAGAAAGAGAGAGAGAGCGATCCGTACATTATTTACCAGCTTTACCATAGAACAGCGCCAACATATATAAATTATTCTGCTTTCCTGAGTGCTCGAATCGCAACAAGTGCTTGTGTGGGTTCATAGTTTCCCTGGATGACGAGCACTCGTCGAGTGAGTCAACTTCGCTTTCACAAAGTCCTCGTGCTGAACAGCGTTTGTGTGCTTTGCTCCATTGCGACTTCTCCTCGTTCTCCACCTTCACTCTCGTGTGCCAGAGGGACTTCTTGCGACTCAGTCGATGCTGCTACCACGTGAGACTCTGTCTGCTGATGATTCATCAAGGCGAGAGCCTTTCCTTCTCTGCTTGAACCTGCGATTCCCATACCACTTCTCTCTCTCTCTCTCAGAAGCCGTTCACTCTCAGCACACATGCGCAAGCGTTGGTCTCGATTGCTGCCCAAGCAAGCGATTGCGAGCGCGCGGTCTCCGTGTATCTTCTTCTATTGCATTATTTCACTCGGGGCTATCAAAACCTACAGCTCGGCTGGATCTTGTTTGTGGACGTCAACTTCCCACCCTGACACTCACAGAATATGCTGGTCGTCGTACTGCACAGACATGGACTTTTTTCTTCGAACAGCAGCAGCAGCCTGCGCATTCAGTCCGGCCGCCTCGAGCTCGCCCGAGCCTAACGTCGGTCTAGCTCCTCCAGTCGTACCACCAGCACCAGAGGCACTGCTTGCTCGCTGCTGGCGCTTGCGGTGCGAGTTCCACTTCCAGAGCACGCCCAGCGTCACGATCGCCCCGCACAGCGCGAGCGTGTACCACGTCTGGTCGGACGCCTCCCGCTTCACGAGCGCAGCCTCAGCCTCCGCTGCCTGCTTGCTCAGGATCTTCTCTTCGATCGCCGCGATCTCGGCCTCTTCGCTCTTCGACAGCAGACTGCGACCTTCAATTGAGAAATGGATCGCCTGCTTCTCCACCTGCGGGTACTTTGTGCCTTCCAGGCTCTTGATCAGCAGCGGGGTCGCTCCGCCCTGGGGAGCGACTGGGTTTATCCGGAAACACACGTACTGGCCGAGCCGCCGCACTTTGCACTGGATGCGGTACTTGTCCAGCTCGCGCTTCAAAGACGACGCGTCGCCGTCGCCTCCCGTGAACTTCTGGAAGTGCGTGATCAGCACTCTCTGGTCGCGTCGCCCGCTCAGCTTCTCCTGGTTGCGGTGCATGAAAATGATGTCGCCCTGCGGGTCGCGCTGGATCATCGCCACGCCGCAGAAGAGGTCCTCGTCCTTGTCGTAGAGCCCGCCGAGCGCCAGCACGTGCTGCACGAAGTGGAACGGCGTCGACGTGTTCAGCCACGCAATGCGAAAGAGATCCTTGTCGCCGTACACGAGCTCCCAGTCCGTGAGCAGTCGCGGCACGTTCGCCGAGTAAAACATGAGCTTGTTCATCGCGTCGGCGCTCTTGGTCTTGTTGATCAGCACCTGGCCGCTCTCCTGCTCAAACATGTCGATGAACGGCATGTCCAGCAGCTGCCACAAAGCGCTCTGCTCCTGCACATTGAACGCTGTGTCGAGCGACGGTCGCCAGAAGTCCGGCCAGAAAATCGCGCCGAACCTCGTGAACTCCGGAGTCTCGAACAGGTACGTCGGGTCGCGCACGGGGATGTTGTCCGAGTCCAGGAACAGCACGCTCTCGAAGCGACTGTGGTAGATCGTGTACGGCTTGGCGTGGAACTTGGTCGCGCTCGGGTCCTCGATCGTGCGCAGGTACACATTGTGGTTCTTCACGAGCTCCACCAAGATCGAGTGCCGCGGGTGCATCTCCAGCGGGTCGATCCACACTTCCACGGGGAGCGCGCAGCCGAGAAAACGCAGCAGCCGAATGATCGCATACACGCCTGCGATCGCCTTGGGGAACCCGATGAGCACGACACCGCGCTTAAACGACACGGGCGGCTCGTCTTCTACCGGCACTAGTTTCTTCGCTGCGTCTCTGCTGACTGCCAGTGCCTTCCGAGGCGGCGGCGGCACCGCAGTCGCCGGCGGGTGCTGGTACTCGACGGCGCGGATGCTGAAGTCTGTGAAGTAGCGCGCGTCGTTGCACGTCAGCGCTTTGACGAGCCACCAGCGCCAGGACTTGCACGTCGCGAGCATCACGTGGAAGATCTCGCCGCTCGTCGCATTGCGCACCTCGCAGTAGCCGCTCACGCGCGGCATGGGCTCGTTGCACTTGCGGTCGCGCGAGCGATCCCGCGGTCCGTACGGGTCGCAGTTGAACGTCGCGCGCCAGCCGAGACACTCGAACTCGTCGTCGTCGCGCCAGATCGCGTGCGGGCGATGGCCGCGCAGGTCGATCTCTTTCAATGTCGGCGCGTCGTACACCATTGCGCGCGGCATGCCGCCGTGCGTGAGCTCGTAGACCACCGCTGCGACGATCGACGAGCCCACGACGAACGCCACGAGCGCGCGGTGGCGCTTGACGAAGCGCAGCAGCAGCTGCTTGACGGCGTCCATGCAGCTGCAGTCCGTCTACAGAGGAGGGAGGGGGAGGGGAGCAGAGAGAGAGAGATGGTATTGCAGATATGCACACGTACAGACAGACGCAGGATCAGTTGATTGATTGTCCAAGCTGCTATTTCCTGTTGTGTTCAGCACCTGTTTGTTGGTGATATTATGGGCTTTCAATTGGAGACTGCGCATTGTTCGTGAGCACGACCCGAATAGAGGACCGTGTTTCTAATCAGTGTGCTTTCAGTAGACTGTCCACAAACCAGTATCTGAAACCGGTTCTGATCAACCAAACCGGTATCAAATACTGGTAGCAGCTCGAAGGCTTTTTGGCTTCCACCACTCAAATCAATCGACGACTCTCTCTGACAACAGCAACAAGTCGAGCAAAGGCTGGAAGAGAAAGGAAGCAACCCCAAGCAGGAGCAGCAGCATGTCCGCGTACCGCTCCGTCGTGCGCGCGGTCGCCAAGAAGGCGCTCGCCCAGTCCATCGCCAGTGCGCCTCGCAGCGCCGTCTCTGCCGCTGCGTCGTCGCTGAGCACGCGCTCGCTGGCTGCTGCGTCGCAATCGGCGGTCACGAGCTCTGCGGCGCGCGTCAATGTGCGCTTCTGCTCGTCGTCACGCTTCTTGAGCCTCGCGGACGACGAAGAGAAGGGATCCCGCGGCGAAGGTGAGGCCGGCGAAGGTGAAGGTGGCGACGACGCTGCCGAGAGTGTCGAGGGTGAGGCCAAGGAGGAGGAAGACGGCGACCTGAAGCTCGACGAAGAAGCCGACATCAACGAAGGCGGCGTGGACATTGACGAGGAGCTGGACGAGCAGGTGATGCAGCTGTTCATGGAGAACCCAGCGAAGTGGACGTCGGAGAAGCTCGCGCGCAAGTTCCACTTGACGAAGCCTCGTGTGGAAGCCATTATTTACCTCAAGGGGGAAGAAGCCGGACTTTCGCACGAAGAGTTCCAGCTCAAGATCAAGGCGGGCAAGGAAGCCGCGCAGACGCGCATGGACGAGGAGACCGCTGCGCTCGCGCGCGCCGAGGCCGCTGGCGACGAGAAGGAGGTCCGACGCCTGCAGAAGCGCGAGCGTCAGGCGCTCGACCAGGAGGAGAACGAAGAGCTCAGTGCACACGACGAAGCGCTCTTGATGGGCATCGACGAGGATGCGTACCGCAACCCAGACTTCTTCTTCCTGAACGACGAGTTTGAGGGCTACCCGCCGCTGGTGCGACGACTGGGCAAGCACGGCTCGACCGACAAGCTCTACCCGGAGGAAGCGCTGGCGCTGCAGAAGCTGGCGGCGAACAACAAGGTGGAGGAGCTCAAGAGCTTCGCCAAGCCGACGGACGTGAAGGGCAAGTGGAAGATCGCGCTCAAGGACATCTCGAAGAAGAAGAAGCCGCTGTACATGCGCGACCAGGAGAAGAACCTGCGCCTGGCGTCGGACGACGAGACGCTGCCGCGCACGTGGGTGCGTCGCCCGAGCTTCTTCAGCGGCTTGGAGAACTAAACTAGTCGCTCGCTCGCTCGTGCATTTCGGGAACACGAGTACGGAACTCTCCCCGCCCAGTCAGTAGAAGGATTATCACCATCAATAGCAGTCCAACCCCTCCCATAAACACACCAGCCAATACAAAAAGCAAACACAAGACAAGGACGAGCATTGACACACGGAAAGCGATACGGCTAGTGTCAAGGAGTGGGAATCGGATATCCGCCAAGCGCTAGTCGTAGATCTGAGATTGGTGCGGCATGTAGATTTTCTTTGGAGGCGCGAACCCGTTGAAGTGCGAGCTCGCGGCACAGCTGTAGGCACCCATCCCCGGGAACAGGATCCACTCGCCCACACTCAGCACGGGCATCTGCACGTCGCGCAAGATGCAGTCCGCGCCGTCGCACGTCGGTCCCCAGATGCTCGCCGAGTGGAGAACAACTTGGCTGCTGTCGTTCTCCGAGCGCAAAATGACCGGGAGGATCGTCGGATGGTCGTTCACGAGCCCGTTGAACGAGCCGTAGAGCCCGTCGTTCACGAAATACATGTACGTCGGCACTCTGAGCGGATCTTCTTCACGTTCCTGACGCTGCACTCTGCCAGCTGGCGACATCTTCCGGCCGATCACGCTCACAGCGAGCGTGTGGCTCGACGCGACGAAGAACCGTCCAGGCTCGGCGATGATGCGGACCCTACCACCACCACTGCCGCTGTTCGATTCAGGAAAGTGCTTTTGGAGCGAAGTCGAGATCTCTTTTGCGCAGTCGCCAAGGAAAATCGGATCGCCGTCGATGCTTGGGAAGCCGCCGCCGATATCGAGAAGAGAGAATGTGAACCCCATTGAGGCGCCAATGTCAAACGCCTGGCGAGCGCTTTGAATCGCATCCGAGTACGCCGAGCCACTGAAGCAGCCGCTGCCGACGTGGAAGCTGACGCCGATCACCGCCAAGCCGCGTGCCTTCGCGTGTGCAAAAAGAGACTCGACGTCGTCCATCAGTGCACCGAACTTCGCTCCGAGACGCATCGCAGACTTGGTGTCATCGACGTAGAGCCGCAGCACAACCTGAGCGAGCGGGTCGACTCGGTGGATCTTGTCGAGTTCGTCGGTCGAGTCGAACGTCATCATGTGCACCGACTCGGAGGCTGCGAACGCAATGTGAGATGCCTGCTTGCACGGATTCGCGTAGATGATGTTGGCTGGATCGACGCCGTGGCGAAGCACGTCTTGGATCTCGGTGCGACTCGCGCAGTCAAAACCGCAGCCGAGGTTTGCGAGCAGCTTCAGGATCTCGGTGTCCGGGTTGCACTTGACAGCGTAGAAAGGCTCGACTCGCGGCAAAAGCTTTGTCCATGTCCTGACGCGCTCTTCCACCGAGCCCAGGTCCACGACAAAGAACGCGTCTGGGTCTTCTTGGTGGTTTTGCAGCTCCTCAATGCGCTCTTGAACCTCGATGAGCGCCTCTGGGTTCACGTCCATCTGCTGAAGCTCTTGTGGGTACCGAGTCACATCGCGGATCTCGTCGCTGTTGCTGTCCAGCACAACGGCAGCAGTGGGGACGCTCTGGTCGAACGCTTCCTGGGTCGTGCGTCCCATGCTGCAGATTGAGTTGTGTCATCATGCTTCTGAAGCGGAAGAGCTGCGTGCAATTATCGCAAGGATAGCGGTGACTGGTCTGCTCATTCCATTGTCGAGCAACCACACACTGTAGCAGATGCTCGTGGACAGGATGGCGATGAGTGTGCGTGTTCAGCCTCTCCACTCGCTCATCAGTCCGACTTGGAATGATGAGATGTGAGATGTGAAAAACTCGATCACCGGTTAGTGAGTCAGATTCAAGTCTTCTGCGTCAGTTCACTTGAGTGACCTGTCAGTAACATCAGAGAAGGACTGGACACATCGGGCACTGAAGTGAGGGACACACACAAAGCAATCCTGACCGCACATTCGTCTACGGGATCTGATTGGCTCCGATCTTTCTGAGTGATGGTCAGCTGGCAGATCGACTGAAGCGTCGCCATCACATGCACACACTGACGACGTTTCTGCCAGCAACCAAGAAAGCGTGCGAGCACGCATCGCAGTGTGCACGAACGACACCAGCATCCGCTTCATCCCGTCTCATGAAAGAGGCAGGCGCGGCAGAAGAGTGTGAGTGAGTGTGTGTGTGCTATATCATAATTGCTGGGCTGTATTCCTTTATATCTTTCTCTCTTTCCCCGTGAGAAGAAGAGAGAAAACTATAAGAAGAAAAAGCGACGCTCATGACTCGCAACACCACCAACGCCAACAACGCCCCCCACACATGCCCCCGACCCCTCTGTGAGCTTGGGCTCCTGCTGTTGTTGCTTCTGTGGTTGCTGCTGCCCACTTGTTTTTCTTTCCGCGTTTTTGTCGTTTTCGTTCGTTTTCAGCCCTTGTCGTCGTCGTTCTCTCTCTCTCTCTCTCTCGATCTCCGTCTCTTGCGATTCCAAAAACAAGTTGATCCGTTAGCCCTGTCTGCGTTGAGAGAGAGAGCAGCGGTAACTGCATTCTCCATCGGTTCGTTCTCTAGTGAACGAACTGCTGCTCCTGCTTCTCCTCGACCGCCTCGCTGCCGTCAAAGTAGATCTTCTGCGGCGGCGCGAACCCGTTGAAGTCCGACCCGGCCGCGCACGTGTACGCACCCATGCTCGGGAAGCAGATCCACTGCCCGATGTCCATCATCGGCATCTTCACGTCCTTCATGATGCAGTCCATGCCGTCGCACGTCGGTCCCCAGATGCTCGCCGAGTGCAGGTTCTCCTCGGACGCCGCGTCCGTCACCACCACGGGCTGGATCGTCGGGTGGTCGTACACCAAGCAGTTGAACGAGCCGTAGAGCCCGTCGTTGACGAAATACATATAGTTCGGTACGCTGTCGTCCTTGCCGGCTGCTGCTACTGCTGCTGCGGATCCGCTGGCGTCTGGTCCCGTGCCTGGGATGTCGAACGTCGGCGCGATCTTGCGGCCGATCACGTTCACTGCCAGCGTGTGGGTCGACGCGGCGAAGAAGCGGCCAGGCTCCGAGATGATGCGCACGCCGCTCGACTGCGGGAAGTGCTCCGCGAGCGACGTCTTGAGCTCCATCGCGCACTCCTGGAAGCTGATCGGACCGCCCTCGGTACCTGGGAAGCCGCCGCCAATGTCCAGCAAGCTCAGCTGGAAGCCCAGCGACTGGCCGATGTCGAAGGCTTTGCGCGCGCGCGCCACGGCGTCCGAGTACGCGCTCACACTGAAGCAGCCGCTGCCGACGTGGAAGCTCACCCCCACGACATCCAGGTTGAGGTTCTTGGCGTGGCTCAGGATCGACGGCACGTCGTGCACCATGGCGCCGAACTTCGTGCCCAGGCGGCAGATCGCCTTGGTGTCGTCCACGTACAGGCGCAGCACGAGCTTGGCGCTCGGGTTGATCTTCTTGATCTTGGTGAGCTCGTCGTGCGAGTCAAAGGTCATCATGTCGACCCCTCGCGAGGTCGCGAACGCCACGTGCGACGGCTGCTTGCACGGGTTCGCGTAGATGATGTCGCTCGGGTCCACACCGTGGCTGAGCACGGCGTTGATCTCCGCGAGGCTGGCGCAGTCAAAGCCGGCACCGAGGCGCGCGAGTGACTGGAGCAGGTGCGCGTCCGGGTTGCACTTGACGGCGTAGTACGGTCGCACCTCGGGTAAATAGTCGTTCCATAACTTATATCTCTCTTCCACAGAGCTGGTATCCACGACGTAGAAGGCGTTCTCCTCGCCAGCCTCGATCTGCTGCTGGATCTGCGAGAAGATGCCGGAGCTCAGCTGGAGCTTGGCGAGCCGCTGCGCGTTGTTGCTATCTAGGTTGCTAATCGCGTCGCTCGAGAGGATCGTGCAGTGCTCGACGGCGGCAGTCGACGCGCATCGCTCGTGGCCGAATCTACTGGCTAAACGAGGGGACGGACGCGCGGCGTTCTTGAACAGCGCGAGGTTGCGCGAGCGCGAGGTGCCACGGAATAAGAAACTCATCGGGAGAGTTCAGTTGGAGGAACGCTGCTGCGGAAGGGCAAGGAAGACGAGGAAGGAGAAGGAGAAGGCAAGCGGATGAGTGAACGAGCGCTCCACGTGTTGGCTTTCGGATTGTGGCTGCTGCGACGGCATGCAACAGAGGGAGGGACTCATCGCGATCGTTTGGCTGTTTGGTTTGGTTACCCACCTGGTGTGCTGCAGGGAAAGAGGAGACGACGGACGGAGGAGGCACCGGTTTTTCTTCTTCTCCCAGCAGACGCAGGAAAGGAAAAGAAGAACAAGAGAGACAACCGCTAAGCGTGTAGTGCTGCGCGGCTGCTTGGGCTCGGTCAGGCGGCGCTGGTGGCGGGTGTTCCAGAGGCTTCCAATCGAGAAATGATGGCGCTCTTCCGGCCGCTCCGCTCGCCTCACTCGGTTTCCTTCTTCTCTCTTGCCAAGAGAGAACAACGACCAAAACAAAAAAGCAAAACCAAAAGAAACGGGGCTGCCTGCGACGTGCGTCTCCGCTTCGCACTTGGTCGCTCAGTCACCACCACCACCACAACCAGCAGCCAGCAAAGCTGACAATAGAACGCCTGTGTGCGCTGACTGCATGCTGCTGCTGCTGATTGCACTGGGAGGCAGGCAGCAGGCACACCTGGCTCCTCCGGTTGGCCGGTTGGCGGTCGCTGGCGTCTGTGGGGTTTCTGTTTTTCGTCGTGACGGGCGGAGCAACGCTGCAACAACAGCAGCTCAATGGACGTGGCGCGCATCGCGGCCGAGAAAGGGTGCACTTGGTTCCTACCAGTTTTGTCGTGTTGCCCCTTCCGTTGCAAACACCCCCCTCCTCTTTTGATCAGCAGCTCTGAAGCAACAGCCTCATCCTCCTTGAAGCAATGACTGGTTCACAAAGTTTCCAGAGAAAGCGGACGAAAAGGGCGGACAAGGATTAGGGTCGGTCGGGATCTTCAGCAGTGTGCGTTTAACACACAACTTCGACCCAAACACTGTCTGTTCCTCTTCACATAGGAAACCCGAGTCAGACGCACAATTCAGAGACTTGGATTGCTTTCGAGTGACAGACACTGTGTGTTCGTTTCATCTACCCCATCAACATGCTTGCTCGTTTGATTTGCCATCGAGTCTTTCAGCCTTTATGGCATTGCGCCTGTGAGAGATGACTGAAACGAAGAGTTTTGCACGCGTCCCAATTGCACATGCTGCAGTTTATAGCCGCGCCTGGCACCACTGTTTCTGGCGAAGCACACAGCTTCATGGCAAAGAAAAGATCCGAGAAGGCTTCACCCATGTCCGAGTTCTGAAGCTCACGATTCTCAAGCATCTCAGACTCGCTTATGTGAACAGTATCCGGTACCTCACTGGTATCTGTTTGGATACCGGTCTCCCACGGTACATGGGAAAACGTCGGAAACATGGGACCATACATTCTCCTATTGCACAAATCGGCAACAATCGGTATCAGGTGCGTCGATACTGAAACTCAGCACAGCACAAAAAGTTGGCTTGAGACACATTGTTGCCGATTCGCGCAATAGGAAAATGCATCAAAACCACATTCCCACGATCTCCCATGTTTACTCGCATTGTAGAGGAACCACACTAAGTTGCCATCCTCTCAAACTGCAACTTCGACTTTCTCCCAGTTGTAAAGTAGGTATTGAATTGCTCTCTGTGAGTGTTTGTCTGCTTGGGACAGGTCACATCTGAGATCGAGTGTGCAGAAAACAGCTCTAAAGTCGACTTAGACGGTGATCCGTCGACATAGAGAGGTCGATCGTCGACTGTCTCGCTTCGCAGCATCTCGCTCGCTGTCAATTCATCACATGCTTCTCAGGATCAGTTCCACACGCTTCCATCCTATAACTCAAAGCGTCCTCGTCGTCTTCGTCTGTCTTTGCGGCAGCGTCAACATCATCGCGGATTTGCAGCTAAAAGCAAGAGCATGGCGTAATCGGCTTCCATGTCTGTCAAGCGAAGCGCTCACAGTTCATTCAAAGAGAGAGAGAGAAAGACTCGCCATTCGCGTCGATTTCGTTCATTTCTCCAGATACCAACAGCCAGCAGCAGCCACAGCACTCGCTGATTGATGGAGCAGGACGCAACAGCAGCAGCAGTATCGATCGACATGATGGTGTCGGCACACTTCTCGCCTTCCGCGACCCACATCGCGAGCAAGCAAGCGAACAGCAACATCCTGAGCCAGTTCGCGCGCTTTGTCGGTCGCCAGCGGCTCTACAAGGTGCTGCTGGCCGCGATCGCCGTCGTGTTCGCACTCAACCACGCCTGCCGCTCCGTGCACGAGCTCTTCTCCGTGCGCTACGTGGACGGCAAGC
>JAASFO010000741.1:0-14109 GCA_023333815.1 Globisporangium recalcitrans | reverse complement strand
GCAAAGAGGTGCAGCAGCGTGGAGCCGTCTCGCTCGCGCTTGATGAGCGGCGTCTTGAGCGTCAGCAGCGCGGCGTGGGGGTTCACACTTTAGAGTTGCAGCGATGCTGTTGAGTCGCCAGCAAACGAAAGTGAAGAGGAGGGAAAATAACACAGGCATACAGAACGAACAGACAAATCAGCTTCCAAGCTCCCAGTTTGCCAGACGGGTTGAAGCAGGACGCAAACATGCCAGGTCGCCAAAGTTCAAGGTTACGCGCGCTGTGCAGGATCATCCGTCCGTTGACGAATGCGAATCCGGTTGTGCACGTACATGATGGAGGCGAGAATCTCGTCGAACGCGGCGTTCGGGAGCAGCTGCCACTGCACTTCGCTTTCATCGTCATTGTCAACCTGAGGAGACGCCATGGGAGGAAGAGGCGAGGCGAAGATCAGTCGGTCACTCAAAAGAGCTCTGCGGCTCCTGTCGATCTGTGCTCGCGAGGTCGAAGGACGCAATAAAGCGACTCCTACGCCCAAGCACATTTGGGAGTTCCCTCACGTCGTCGTTTCCGGTTTCTTCCCAAGCATAGGAAGAAGACGCGCATCAGAAAATAACGATGCCCAAGACAGTAACCACCGCAGACTCGTTCTGGAGACCAAGCGTCCTCCTCAATCCCATATTCACAGCATCTGCGTGCTGTGATCATTGAGTCGCTGAGGATCAGCGGGATCGAAGAGCTCTCCAGTCAGCGCCTTTCCGTTGAGCGCCGGAGACCTGACGCTGCTCTGTGTGTTTGGTGGGAGCTGCAAATCGCTTTTTAGCTGCAAATCGCTTCCTCCATGCGAGTGACGCGTTTGCAGTGATGGCGAGGGGGAAGACGTGACAGGACACCAGCATTCGCTTTGCAAACCTCAGACAGACTCTGCCTGTCCGATCTGAGGACGATTATCAGTTTGTACAGGTCGCAAACACTCTTCAAGGTATCAGAACTCGGATGACTGGGAGGAGGATTGTTAACAAGGCTATGCTTTTTGAGAGGTTTGTCCAGATGTGCATCGGTTCAAGATCTGCTCATGCGATCAGAGGACTGGCAAGGCAAGTGATCAAATGCCAGGCAGAGTGCGTTTACTTCCACATTTGCTGCCTCTCGATTTAGCCCAAAGAAACCGAAATGCACCACCAGCACCGCCAATTGCAGAGGAGGATCCCGCCGGCGGTGCGGGCCGTGAGCGTCGCGAGAGGCGTCGACATCGCGCTCGTCACGGAGCTGCTCGCAGAGTTTCTCGACGAGTCGGTGCACTGGTCGCTCTGTGCGGCCGCGGCCAATGGATTCCTGTACCTCACACAGATCCTGAGTGCGCAGCTGCCACCATGTGCAGATACCGACGCAGTGCAGGACGCGATGGATGCTGCGGCCGAGTGCGGCCACCTGGAGATCGTGCAGTGGCTCCATGTCAACAGGACCGAGGGCTGTTCCGTGGACGCGATGGACCTCGCGGCGGCGAATGGGCACGTGCGCATTGTGCAGTGGCTGCATGAGCATAGGACAGAGGGGTGCACGTCGGAAGCAATGGACCTGGCGGCGGCGTCCGGCCATCTGCGCGTCGTCAAGTGGCTCCACAGACACCGAGAGGAAGGCTGCTCCACGGATGCAATGGACGTCGCAGCGTCCTCCGGTCACCTTGAAGTCGTCAAGTGGCTGCACTCGCAGCGAGAGGAAGGATGCACACACCGCGCACTGGTGGACGCGAGCCACTATGGCCACAACCGCGTTGTCAAGTGGCTCGTGCAGTTCCGACGCGAGGGTGACATCCTGGACGCGATCGAGGCGGCGGCGCAGCGCGGCAACGCGGAGCTCGTCCAGTGGCTGCTCGAGCACTTGCACTTGCGCGACGATCGTGGAGCAAGAGCCATGCGGAAGCACGACGTGTTCCGACGCACGCGACTAGGTGAGAACGAGTTCGCTTCGGCACCAGAAGCAGGAGTAGAAGCAGGAGCAGAGTCAACAGCAACAGCAGTCGTTATCGTCGCAGCGTAAGTCCCTCTCATGAGTAAAATACAGCTGGTGTTGTTTGCTTGATGAGGTTCATGACAGAAAATCTTCCATATTTGTGACTGGACATGCGATCTTGAACAGTCGTACCATTAGAGACTCGCAGTCCACTTTCGCGCATGACACGCAGCGAGCATGATACGACTCTCGCTTTTTGTGCCTTCATTGGCGGTGCTGCTGCTGCTGCTGCTCGTCCCATCCAGTACGTAGCGATCCCGAGTCCTTCGTTGCATGCGGCGTGGCGTTGTTACGCGTGGCTCGGCGACTCAGTTGTGTGTGTCGTGTCCTTCGCAGCGTTTGCGTGGGAGAACAGTACCGGTCCCGGTGCGCGGCGCGGCCACTCGCTCTGCGTCTACAAGAGCCAGCTGATCGTGTTCGGCGGCCGCACCGAGGACACGACGCGCACGCATGTGCCCAAGACGTACGAGATCCACCAGGTGAACGGCACGCGAGTGACAACACGGACGTGCACGTCGCCGTGTTCCTCAACGACGTCTGGAGCTACGACATCAGTGAGTCCCTCATAGCTCCACCCTCTATCTCTCCGACTTGGTGTGTGCTGATTGGAGTGCCTTAACGCCTTGCCTTCTGTTGGTTGCAGACTGCGCGCGGTATGCGGACGAGAGCTGCCGGGACTCGACGTGGCAAGTCCTGAACGCCGGCGCCGAGTGGGGCGGCTGCAAGAACGTCTTTGGCGCGCACGTGTGCTCGCACCCGTCCGAGCGCTGGCTGCACCGCGCCGAGGTGTTCAGTGACGACTCGATGGTCGTCTACGGCGGCTTCCGACTCTGGCAGGGCTTTGCGCACGAGAACAGCGACGAGAATGACTGGAGCGGCACGTCGCAGTACCCGCTCGGCGGCTTCCTGAACGACCTCTGGATGTACGACAAGGCGACCAACAAGTGGACCAACCTCACGGAGAACGCGGTGTGTCCCGACCTGGCGCTGCTGGACACGTCGCTCAACATCGACACCGAGTGCACGCTCTCGTGGCCGTCCGGACGCGCGGGCCATGCTGCCGTGCACTTTGACCAGGCGATCTTCATCCACGGCGGGTACCGCACGTTCTTTTCCTACCCGTCGACCACGGGGCGAGGCGCCGGCGCTCGACAAGAAAGACTGGCTCGCGGGCTACACGTGGGTCATCGACGCGCTCAAGCAGGAGAACCACGAGCACCTGGCGAGCGAGGTGGAGATCTGCAAGGCGCACTGCTTCCTCAAGCGGAAGGAGTTCGAGAAGGCGATCGAGGTGCTCAAGTCGTTCGAGAAGAAAGACCAGGTGCACAATGCCATGGCGGCCACGAACCTGAGCTGCCTCTACTTCATCGAGGACGACACGAACCAGGCTGATAAGTACGCGTCCATGGCGGTGCGTCACCAGCGGTACAACGCCAAGGCGCTCGTCAACAAAGGCAACTGTCTGTACGTGAAGAACGAGTGCGAGCGCGCCAAGGAGCTCTTTCTCGAGGCCATCGGCGTCGAGGCGGACTGCATTGAGGCGATCTACAACCTCGGACTCGTGAACATCAAGATGGGCGTGCTCAACGAGGCGCTGCAGGCGTTCGAGAAGCTGCACAGCATCGTGCCGAGCAACATCGAAGTGCTCTGCCAGATCGCGAGTCTGCACGACATGATGGGTAACTACCGCAGCGCCGCCAAGTGGTTCAACATCTTGATCTCGTGCTTTGGCGGCGGCAGCGACAAGCCCGAGAAGAATGGCAAGCACCAGCACCCGTCCAAGAACGTCGCGGACCCGGGCGTGTTTGCGCGCTCGGGACAGATCTTCGACAAGGACGACGACGAGACCCAGGCGTTCCACTACCACTTGGAGTCGTACCGGTACTTCCCGATCAATCTGGACGTGATCTCGTGGCTCGGCGTCTGGTACGTCAAGAGCGAGCTCTACGAGAAAGCGATCCAGTTCTTCGAGCGCGCGAGCCAGATCCAGCCGACCGAGGCTAAGTGGAGGCTCATGGTCACGAGCTGCTACCGGCGCATGGGTGCGTACCAGAAAGCCATGGTGCTCTACGAGCAGATCCACCAGGACTACCCCGAGAACCTCGAGTGCCTGCGGTACCTGGTGGCGATCTGCAAAGATCTGGGCCAGCGCTGCGACGGCTTCCAGGCGAAGCTCGCCAAACTCGAGCGGGAAAGCGCTGCGACCATGAAGATGCAGCAGCAGTCCCAACAACAGCACTCTCAGAACTCCCAGCAGCACAGCATGGTAAACAAGAGCCTTTGTTGTCATAACCATCACACAGAGTCAGTCCGTGCGTCCTGAACAACACATTTGAGCTTTGTTAGACGGCCAAAAGCCCAGCAGCATACATTGCGATAATAGATGGACAGGGGAAACCACAGTCTTTTATGTCGCCGAGTGCACGAGCAAGACGAATCCTAGCAGCAGGAGCGAGGGGAGCCAGGACTTGAGGAACCCGACGACGTCCACGTAGCGGCCGCAGAAGAACATCCAGAAGCAGAGCATGACCATGTTCCAGCGCTTCACGCCGGCGTACTGGACGTTCTCGAGGCACAGGGCGACGTGCGAGTGGCAATTATCGCAGCTGTTGGAAAAAAAAGAAGCAACCACACAGTGCATTGCAGGATCAGTATCATGCTGCAACAGCCCAAGCAAGCGAACGAAGCGCACTAACAAACGCACCAGAGGTTGTGCATGCGCGTCTCGTACACGGCGCAGCCCTTCGCGACCGCGTCGTCCCACTTGGCCGCTTGGTCCTTCCCCACACTGCACTGGATGTAGCGCGTCGGGATGCCGAACGCGAAGCTGTCTCGTCCGATCGTGTACGGTCCCGCAAAGTCATAGATCACACTGGAGCAATCACAAGAACAGCATCCATAGCATGAGCGCCACCACCACCACCAGTGATGCCGCTTGCTTCTATACACGCACGCACACACGCACCCTTCCGAGTTGGCGATGCCGAGGTGGCCGATGAACGGCAGCAGCCACGTGATCACGGGGATCGGCGACCAGACGATGCAGAACGGGAAGCGGTCTCTCTTGGCGTCCACCGCAGGCGCCGCCGCCGCCGCCACCTTCATCAGCTGCTTCTTGCGTGAGAGCAGCTGCTCTGCGTCGTGCTCGTCATCCACGTCCAGAGCGGCTGCAGCGCGCATGTCGAGCGCCACCTCGTGCTCTGGCTTGGAGCTCTTCGCGCTGAGTTCCATTTCCATTTTGTCTTCTTTCTGTGCAATCTGGACTTTGAACTTGCTCGAAAGTGGTGGACAAATGAGTCCATTTGGGTGTAATTTGCTAATATTGGAGTAATGTCAGAGTAAAAACGTTTATACGTTGACGTTGTACATGTAATACGCAGATGCGAAGGGCATCTTCGTTCGGCTTTGCTGCTTGGATCTCATCAAGATAAGGCATCTCCTCGCCACTTCTCACACACCGTTGCTGCTGCTGTCGACTCACAAGTGCCTGCTCCCATTCGCAGGACGTCAACAAACACGCTCGCTTTCCAAGTCTCTGACACGCACAGGCTCTGGGTCCCTCAGGCTCTCCGAATCTGCCAGGAAGATCCGAGTTACACAGACGCGCGACTTGGCCGCGGCTGCTGCGAGCGACTGTGGTTGCTGGTGAACGTCCCCGCCCCCACGTAGCGGTCGACGTGGTGGTGGACGTCGAGTCGCTCCATCAGGATCGGCTCCTCGGTCTCTGTCGTCGAGAGGTCCTCCGGTCCAACGATCTTGTGCGACTCCTCGATGTCCGCATCGACGTCCAGGCGGACGTTCTCTCCGCCCATGCTCATGCCGAGCGTAAATGTGCGCAAATTGGCCTCCGTGAGCGCGAACGGCTCGTCGTGCTCTTCCTGGATCGTCGGTCGCATCTGCAGGTGGCTCGGATGTCCCACGAGCGTGCTCTGCGTGAAGGTGGACGACAAGCCCGTGGCGCGGTGCTGGTGCTGGTGTTGAGACGGATGTCCTCTTTGCTTGGACAGTCGCTCGTTGCCTTCGTACTCTGTGTGGCGGCGCTGGAGGTTGTCGTAGTTGCTCTCCGAGGTGGACGCAAGCGAGTGATCAGCGCCATTATGCACCGCCGCGTGGCGGTTCGTCACTTCAGTCACGCACAGGATACAGAACTGCTCGGTCAAGATCTTCTTCGTGTGCCAGTCGAGCTTGAAGATCTTGCGGCGCGACGCGCAGCCTTTGCAAATGCGCTGTCGGCAGCCCGCGCACGAGCGGAGCTTGTCAAAGTACCTAGGACGCTGGTGGCAGTTGTCGCACGCGCCGCTGACAGAGATCGTCCCCGAGGTGGCGCGCGCCATCAGCTGCGTGAGCTTCTTCGCCTCCGCGCACTGTGGCGAGCGGATGACGTTCATCCAGATCCCCGCGACGCCGTAGTCTGCGAGCCGCTGCACCACGAGCCCATTCGCGTAGAACTCGCCCCACAGGAAGCACTCGACGACGTTGTTGCGGCGCCGGTACAAGTAGCAGCTCGACGTGTACGCGCGGCGGACGTTCTTGATGCAGTCTGCGGGCCACTCGGGGCGGTTGATCGACTGCAGGATGTGGTACGCGATCTCGTTGCCGTTCGAGTCCGTGGTCGCACCCATGCGCTCGTCCAGCAGCAGGTCGCGGGACTTGACCACTGCGCCGCCGAAGAGCGTCTTGGCGGCGAACCACTTGATGCCGGCGAAGCGGTACGGCGCCTCGGGGTTGCGGCTCTCGCACACGTGGAAGACGCCGCCGTCGAGCAGCTTGTACTTGATCAGCATCTTGACGGCGCGCAGGTCGTCCGTGGTGTCGCAGTAGAGTCCGTCCATGACTTCCTCCACTGTGCCGGAGATGAGTCCCGTGCCCATCATGAGCGTCACGCGCGGGTTACCGATGCCCTGCAGATTGCGGTAGATGCTCATCTGCTTGCGCTTGCGAATGAGTGCCCAGTTGTCCTTGTTCACCTGTCCGTTGAAGCTCTCGTACTCCTTGAGCGTGCGCTCGAGCACGCGGCCGACGGTCACGTCGTAATGGATCTGCTCCTCCTTCGTCAGGTGGATCGTCGGGAAGAGCTGCGTCGTCGCGCGCCAGGACGACGACGAGTGGCGCGCCGCGGGGTCATCGGCGTGCTCGAGACCGCCATCGGCGGGCGAGCTGCGGCTTTGGCTCATGGTTGCTGTTCTTGCTGTGGTGCTTGCGTGAAGCTCGGAGAGAGAACTGGCAGCGTGCGGCTTGCGCTTCGCACGAAGTTTGCGCTTCTGAGGGAGGCTGAGCGAGCAGTCGGCGACAGCGGGCGAAGACGCGACGGAGTGAAGGAATCCAAGCGCGCACGGACGGACGAGCGCACGAAGGGAAGGGACAAAGAGTGCCGTCTTCTTCTTCCTCTTTGAGGACCGAGTGAGCGTTTCTCACGACTGATTGCGACTGAGCGAGTGATTGGGAACATAGCGCTCGTCGCAGGATGAGCCACGCAACGAGTTTGCCAACCAAAGTCGCCTGATCGTCGAGATTTGGGAGATTTAGGTCGCGATGTTGAACGTTTCTATCAATAGTCTCCAGAAGGCGAACCTTTCGACGAAGTTGGCCCCACAACCGCCGATTTGGCTGCGACCGAGTTTTGTCCAAAAAGAGGACCCTCAAATCGAACCGGTTCTTAAATACCCTCCATAAACTGTATCGAATGCGATTGTCACCCTCTCCCCCTTTCGCTACACCGCGCTTCCCGGTGGACATAAAAAAGGACACACAAACAGACAACTTCCGATCTTGACGTTTCTTCCATCGAGTCGATTAGTGACCAATGTCAAACGGCGTCTTCAGATTTGACTCCGTTCTTCTTCTTGGCACAGTTTCTTGCATGCGAAATGCAGATCATGCGAGTCACGCCTCAGCTCGTTCTTATTGCTCAGGTCGTTATAAGCCGGATCTTCCAGATCTTCGGCGTTTCTACATTTTTGAGTTTCGAGGCTTTTTTGTCCACCCACAGCAGTTACTTTCTGGTCCGTCCATGTGCAGTCCACATCAGCCAGCTAGTTGGTTTCCTCTCATAACGAGGATCCAGTCTCTCCAACAGTATACTTTTCCATTCTGAAAGGGGTTTTCGTTGCGCGAAGATCGAGAATTTGCTAGCTGCACCAACTGGTAACACCACCACTTCATTACTCACTTTTGACTCGCAACAATTGCGAATGAAATCTGTGGATCCGCAGCTCTTCGTCATAGCTGAAACCAAACCCAAACCGAGGAGCTCTTTGGGCTCTTCTTGGGCTGCCAGTACGATTCCTCCCCACTCACACGACACACTCGCTCTCACTCGAAACCGTCGCTGTGGAACCGCACTGTGGCATTCGTTGGATCCATTATTGGTATCGTGTCCAAACCACACCTAAATTACTTAAACTGACACTCTCTCGCTTCACTATCGCAAGTGCTGGCTTTCTTTCTAGCTTCCACTCGTGATGAACGTCCCGTGCCTGCCTGCTGCTTTCGCATTGCCTCCGTTCACTCACACTGCCTACGACTAACTCGTAATACTCAATACTCATACCCCCTACTCAGCTGGCGTGCTGACGTTGCGTTCGCGGCGGCGACGCGTACAAATCCGACAGGAACCGCTCTTTCTCGCGACCCACATGCCACCGAGAGGACGCGAACACGAGCTCGCGGTGGGTGTGGTCCATCTTGTCGCGGCGGCTTCCGTTGGCCAGTCCACGCGCAGAGAGGTTTGAGTCGTCGCTCAGGTTGAGGTCGAGGTCAAACATACCCAGCCCCTCAGTGGATCGCAGGTCCGCGTCAAGTTCACTGTCGCTGGAGGCGGCGTCCGTGATCGGCAGCACGTCCATGTCGAGGTCGAACTCGCCGAGACCCTCGGTGCGTCGCATCTCGAGGTCGTCAAAGTCCGGCTTGCGCTGGTTGATCGGCGCGCGGTCGCTGTCGAACGAACTGTTGGTCGAGCCGCTGCTGTGCGAGTTCGCCGACCACATACTGAGGTCGCGGAGGCGGTTATCTGCGAGCGGGTTCTGGGTGGAGCTCGCACCGCTGCTGCTCATACTATGCGCGCTGAACATGCTCTCGTCGAAGGAGGAGGACTGGGTGCCCGAGGACTGCGAGGTGGAGTGGAAGCTCGGCTCCAGCAGGTCGTACTTGATCTTGAGCGACATCTTCCTCAGCTGCGGCGTCGGGAACTCTACTGGGGTGCCGCTGTAGTTGAGAGAAGCTGGGGCTGAGTCCCATCGATCACGACGGAATGGCGTCTGTGGACTGGTCACGCCGCGCACGCGGTTCAAGCAGTGCTCGCAGAATCGGCTCTCCTCGGGACTCCCAGTCTTGCTGTCGATCTTGAAGATCACGTGCTCGTGAGAGCAGCTCTTGCATGTGTTCTCGCCGCACCCGGCACACTTGATGTGACTGCTACCCATGAAGCTCTGACCCCTGTTGCACACGTGGCACGTGTTGCTAGCTGGGACAGACCGGTTGCCGTTCTGCGCGATCATCTCGGAGAACTTCTTCGCCTGCGCGCACTTGACGCTCTTCACCACATTGAGCCACACGCCCGCGATCACGTAGTCTGCGACGCGCTGGGTCAACGGGTTCACGTCGTACATCTCGCCATACACGAAGCACTGGACAACTCCTTTCTTGTCGCGTCTGTAGAGATAGCACAAGGACGCTTCCTGTCGCTTCAAGCCCTTGGAGATGTTCGCTGGCCACTCGGGGTGGTCGATCGACTGGACCACATGGTACGCTACTTCTGTGCCGTTCTTGTCCACGATCGTGCCCATTCGCTCGTAGGACAGGACGTCTCGGTTTCTGGTCACGCCCCACGGCGCCTTGCCGGCGAACCACTTGATGCCAGCGAATCGGAACGGCGCCGACGGCTCTCGTCGCTCGGTCACGTTGAACACCGCGCCGTCCATGAGTTTGTAGTCCAGCAGCGTCTTGACCGCGCGCAGGTCCTGGGTCGTGTCGCAGTAGAGACCGTCCATGACTTCTTCGAGCGTGCCGGGGATCTGACCCGTGCCGACCATCACCGTCATGCGCGGGTCATCGCTAGGCTTGAGGCGTCTGTAGATGCTCATCTGCTTGCGTCTGCGCACGTACCCCCAGTTGCTGGTGTCCACGTAGCCCTTGAACTTGGTGTACTCGGCCACAGCCTTACGGAGCGAGGCCGACGCGAGACTGTTGTAGAACGCGCGCTCGCTCGAGGTGAGGCGGATCTCGGGGAACCCGTTCGTTTGCTCCATTTTGTTGCTATCTAGCTAGCTCTTCGTGCTAGCTCGCTTTTTCAAAAGTGCGATTGAGACTAGCGCCGCAAGACCCAGGAATCTGAGAAGCTCTTGTTGCTGTCTGGCTCCGCAGCCCTGTCGTGCCCTGTCGTGCCTTTCAGTCTACCTGCGCGATTGGCCACATACGCACAAACAGCGAGAGCGGACAGGCGCTCTACAGGTAATCAGTTTTCTCTTTCTCATGTTCTCCGCAGCTTTTCTTCCCCTAGCGATGGGAGAAACCTGGACTCGGAGTCGGTTTTGAGATTTGCCTCCCTCTTCCAGTCGCATCCGATGACAGGGAACGAGCCAGAGAGAGAATCCACCAATACAACTGCCGGATGTTGAGCCTCCTCGCTTGTCATGCAGTCATGTGACGAAGGGAGCGAGTCTCGCCATCACGGGATATTCGATAGAAGCGGTTCGCGAACCGAACCATCCGGTTTTGGCTGTGTTTTCTTTGGGCTTTTGGTGAGCTTTTTGCATTTCGTTGAGCTCCTGATGAGCTCTTGAGCTCTTCAGATGTCGATCTCTGGAGAGACAGCGACGGGACTTGAAGTCCGCCGTTTGGTCAGAAAAAAGGCACCGCATCCGTGATTTGGACCAGGATTTGACTGTGAGATGGAGAACTGCGGCAGTGTGTGTCTCTTGGACACATCAGATACTTAGCATCGGAAACTGGAGTTTGTGGGAGTTCTGCGTGGACGGAGATGGACGTGGTAAACAAGAGCATGCTGCCGCCTGGAGCATCATCATCCTACGCTTATGCTTGCTTTGTGAGACTCCATTTTGTGCCTTGGGATGTTCAGGATCCGTCTTGCATGTACTGTAGAGTCAAGACACAGCCTTCACTATATCCGACGACTGATAGGCGATTCGCCTGCGACTCGGTAGAAACGAAGAGGGCTGGCACGCAATTACAGTGTAGTGCCCAACTCTGCGTCTCCGAGTGTGAGGAGTTTAGGAATGCGACCATGAGGACCATTCACGACCCCACCCGTCCTGTCCATTGTTGTTGTTTTTGCTTTTATGATGGCACGTAAAGGAGCGCTCGCCTTCGTGCTGGTTGCCTTCCATTTGGAGAGAGGATGAGAGCACCAACACCACCGAATCGGTTGCGAGGCGAAATATGAGTGAGCGAAACACCGAAGCTATACTGCAGGTCCAGTTAGTAGAATTTGTACGAAGCACGGACCATTGTGTGGATTGCTGGCAATCATCGTCCTCGTTTAGGTGAATTGAGGGAAGTCTTTGGAGCATTTCTAGCGAGCAGGCTATACGCTATACTGCCAGACCTGTGGAGTCTTCACACGTTTCCAACTTCGATTGTCAATGACTTCGGACCAAGCGATGATTTAGAGCCGACATCCCCACAGACCGCCGAGCCTACATCTCTTTTGATACTGACCTGCAGTAGACTTTCGCAGTCTGTCTTGATATTCCTGCGCCAGGCGATCGCCGCCATCCAGTCATCTGTGTTCGCGTCTGTCGTATCATCTGCGGTGGCAGCCACCAGCTGAGTCTCTCTCCGCCTCTAAAGTGGAAACACACCATTTTGTTTGCCATTGCGACCAGATCCGGACTGTTGCGTTTCTCCAGTCTGCCCTCGTTTTACCTTTGCGAGAGTGGCCTTCTCTCTAGTTGGGCAGCTCTGATCTCCTTCGCAAGCACACTCCATTCTCACTGACAAGCAAGAAAATCCGTGTTCCCAGTCAGAACCAGTGAAAATACAACGCTTCGAGACTCAGACTGCAACTTTAAAGAAAATGTCGAGGAGATTCGCCTCGCAAAAACAGCAGCTCCTGGTTCACTTGGGAGCCGCGAGAGTTGCCGTGCGATCTTCTTTTCCACATCCCAGCGGATCAACCACGATCAAATCTCAAAACCCGATCGAAGGAGGAGTAACGAGCCTGGGAAAACGAGAGGAACCGGATGGCGATACAGCTGCAGAGTAGCTCCAGGGAGATTGCAGGAGCGCATTTTGCCAATCGAGCCGAAAGCAA
This sequence comes from Globisporangium recalcitrans, assembly GCA_023333815.1. NCBI lineage: Eukaryota > Oomycota > Peronosporomycetes > Pythiales > Pythiaceae > Globisporangium > Globisporangium recalcitrans. Next base: position 1,846 of record JAASFO010000741.1, on the reverse strand, counting down.
CTCAACTTGTGCTCCGACTGCGCGGCGCAGTCCGACCTCCAGCAACTACACCTGCATTTGCACAACCAAGCTCTTCAGATTCTCTCCAACATAACATTACATACAGTGCGCTGCAGGAGATGCGAGCCTCCGTGTCAACGCGCCAAGCTCAAGTTGGAAGCTGACACGCTGGATGAGTCGACAACATTGCAAACAAAAACTAGTCAGCGCTATCATTGTGGCTGCGGATGCTCCACATTTGAGCTTTGTGGTGCTCACCATCGCACCAACATGATAAGGAAGGATTCGGTGAGCGTAGATTCGGCACCCGGCGAGCTCATGCAATCCCAAGCGAGCTGATGCTACTGATTACTCTAGAGCGAACAATCCACCACGTCTTCCGATGTTGTGACTTTGTGCGGTGCGTGGCGATCTGTACTGTGCAGAATGGTGTTGACGCCTCTGGCAGGTATCGCCAATGTCGCTTGGATCGCCCACGCTTGATCACGCACACTTGCAAGCTGCTGCACGTCTCTCAAATGCGGATTTTCCTCGTTTGAGAGACACGCATCGACGAGAGGACGGGAGACTTTTCTCACAGTGAACTGCTGATGTATTTGACGCCGTCTGCCAAGAGGCAATGAGCTTCCAGTATGCATTTGAAAGAGATATTGGGAACATCGGAAAGCAGCGTATGCCGAGTTCATTTTCGATAGCGCTATGCTACCGCTGGCAGAGCATCTTCAGCGAAGGATAGTTAGTGCATTACAGGGCTGCAGGGGTTATGTTTGGACCCTCCTATGAAACACTACATCTCCTCTCATAGACTCGCTGTGGACAGCCTCTAGGATGACTGAAAGAGAAGCGTTCGATCGTCTTTTATTCTTCACGGTAGGTAAAGGTGAGTCAGGGGTTATAAAACATAGCCATGCTCGCAACGAGAAGACACCTCCGTCATTGCGCAACGCGCTTGGAACCACGTTGACGCGCTCTTGATAAGCGTAACAAGTCGGTGGGTTTGGATACGCCGGTCCGCTTCCCAGCCACTGTTCATATTGCAGTGCGGACCGCAGTGGAGACTACGAAGACACACTCGTCCTTGCACCTCATTGAGAACTGGTTGGCATTGTTTGAGGACCCTGAATCCATTTGTTGGTGTGCTCTAATTGCTACTAGGTAGTCCAGAGTATTCATGTATTCTACAGCAGTGTCCATTTCTACGACTTTGAAGCGTGAGGAGAACACTTTAGGATGAAATGCGACACCATTTGGACCATCTACGACGCGCACATCCTTTACATTATCGCTGATACATAACCTAATTTGTTAACGAGCGCCTCAGTCTTCATCTTGACTGCCTTCGGTACTTCCAGAGAGGATGAGAGCACGCTTGGAATGCAAAACGTGCGTGAGCAAAGCGCTGAGCTAATAAATCCACTTCCGGTCAAGAAGGGTGACATGCTCTGCACACATTGATTCCCGTGTTGTGCAGCACATCGTTGGAGATCAAAAGTGTTCATGTGCAGGCTTTGTGAGGTCAAACTTGCAAGTATCTAGGTACTGCGATCCATCTAAACAAACCAGAATGCGCTACGCAGCACACACACACCTGCATGTGCTGTGACTGTGGGCAAAGCAACCTATCGAAACTGGCTGACAGTTCAGACTCCAAGCTGATGGTTCTAGGAGCGCATTTTGCCAATCGAGCTCGCGTGACGCGTTCGTGACTCAGCTTTGTGGTCTTCACTGGCCGTGAGGTCTTTTCATGAGTTCCTGCAGACCTGCAGACTTGCGGACAGCAGTACAGTACCTACTGCGCGTTGGCGCCGTCCGACCCGCAGCGCATTTTGCGCAAGCAGACAAAACT
>JAASFO010000740.1:0-14120 GCA_023333815.1 Globisporangium recalcitrans | reverse complement strand
TTTCAAGACACGAGTCACCTCTTGCGACGCTTCAGACTCGCATCTGCTGTCACAACACAGAGAGATAACCAGCAAGAAGAGACTGCACAGATCGAAGAGTGTGTTGTTTTCAGAGTATATTTACCATATTGTAGCATGCATGCACGAAACCAAAAGAGGTTCTTCACAGTCTGGTCTGTCTGCGAAGCAAGAGCACCACTTCTAGCGAGACAACGAGCGACAAGATCCTATTTCACGACGGCAAACTCGGGACGCTTCTCGCACGCACCGCTCTTCTTCAGCGCGCTCTTGCGTCTGTGTGTGAGGAGTGCCAACTGCAAGCAGCAGCTTACGTCGCTGTGGACGTACTTGTCGACGACGACTCGCCACGCGCCACCGCGAGGTTGCCCTCGAAGTACACTTGCCACAGCTGCACAAACACGACGATGAACACCATGATGAGCGAGCCAAAGATGTTCGCCGTGAACGTGGCAGACGTGTGGTCCCAGCCCGCGTACTCCGTGATGCTCATCTTGACCATCGGGTAGAAGTTCGACGCGATGAAGAAGCCAAAGAACATCGCCGAGACGTAGTTCCACGGATTCGTCGCGTTCTCGTACTGGAAGAAGCGCACGAGCGCGACCACCTGGCTCACAAGAAGCGTGAAGAAGATGATCACGTTCGGGATCTCCGTCACCGACGTCTTCTGACCGGCACCCGTGTTCGCCCACGACTTGTCCTTGCCCGTGATGCGCGCCTGCAGCGCCTCAATGATCGCGAGCATCGTGATGAACGAGTACGAGAACCACGTCTGCTGCGCACGCCACACGTCGTTGTTGTCCACCGCGCGGTTCGCGAGCAAGTTGAGCATCCACTTGATCAGCATCAACGGCAGGAACGAGTACAGGAACTTGGTCCCCTTGGCGTAAATCGGCGCGTCACCAGTGTTCAAGTAGTACACGGCGATCACCACGTAACAGAGCGCGGGGATGGATCCGAACGGGTAGAACACCGAGTCCCAGAAGAACATCTTGCGCGGGAACGCGAGCGACGGCTTCGGGTCCGGTGCCGGCACGCGTGGTGGACGCCAGTCCGGGTCCACTTCCGATTCATTTTTCATCAGCAGAATCTGCACAGCACCCTTGGCCCAACGCTTCTTCTGACCCATGGACGCAGCGACCGTTTCAGGAATCGCACCCTCACAGAGACGAATGCGGTCCTTCTGGTCGCCCTCGAAATCCTTGCGGAAGTACACAGAGTCCCACCCGGACGTGTGCAGCACGTTACCCGTGTACGCATCTTCCGTCTGGGTTCCGTACTGGATGCCGCCGATCGAGTCGAACGCCTGGCGACGGAACACCGCGTTCGTGCCGGCGAAAGCGGCCGAGTCGAAGCCATCACGACCACACTGCACAGCGTCGAAGAAAATGGTGTTCTTGTGGCCACACGGGTCGCCCATGATCGTCAACTGCGGCGTGTCTTCGAAGTACTGCGGCGTCTGCACGTACGACACCTGGTTCCACGAAATGTCGTCCGAGTACTGGCGACCGCCGCCGTCGACCGCCTCGCCCTCCGAGAAGAAGAACGGGAGCACGGCCAAAAGGAACTTCGGGTGCGGCTTCATATCGTTATCCAGAATCAGGAGGTACTTCCCGTCCGCGCCTTCGTTGAAGAGCGCGTTGTTGATGTTACCAGCCTTGGAGTGGTGCGTCTCTGGTTTCATGCGACCGATGAAAGTCACACGAGCGATACCACGGTCACGGTAGTCGTAGTCGTCCGAGAGCGAGCCGACCGCGCAATCGCGACGCTGCACGCCCTTGCCGCCTTCCTTGCGGAGCTCGCGCACAGACGAGTGCTGGCGTCTCCACGACTTGAGCGACGCGTCGTCCTGCACTGGGCCGACCACACGCTCGTGCATCAAGCGCGCGAGATCCCCACGCAAGTCACCGCAGAACTCAATGACCTTCGTGTTCACAGAGACCTTGAAGTGGTTGTTCGCGTCCCAGACCGACTTGGTGTAACCATCATCGAGGATGAAGATGTGCAGCAGCTCCGGAGGGTACTGCATCGCCAGACAGTTCTTCAGGGTCTGCATCGTATCCGAGACAGGCTCTGTGTAGTGACACAGGAACACGTCGACCGTCGGCCACTGCTCCTTTGGAATAGGCGGCTTGAAGTCGTTCATGTAACGCGCGCCACGACGGATCGGGCGCCACATACTGAAGTTGAAAAGCAGTCCCAGGAAAAAGTTCAAGAACTCCGAGAACACCATCATCGCGTACATGAGCCACACCGCGCCTGGCACATCGCGAATGCAGTAGCCTTCGCCTGACGACGTGTCAAAGTTGACCGTCGAGCTGTAGCATTTCGTCTTGACCGATTCCTCCAGCAGGCTGCACGGAAGCGTCGGCGAGACGTTGGTGCAGTAGTACTCCTGCGGGTAAAAGCCCACGAGGAACACCAGCCACCAGATACCGGCAATCGCCGACAAAAAGTACACCAAGTGGAAAATGCCCGAACCAGACATCTTGTACTTGCGGATGTTCGGCGTCTCCACCGGCTCGGCCGCGCGGTTCGCGATCGAGTACGTGCTCATCGCGAACGACCGGAACGACGGCTCGTAGAAGTTTGGACGACCAGCGATGCTGTTGTCGTTGTAGCCGCGGAGCTTTCCGTCCGGGTCCTGCACGCCCGCATCCATGAAGCGAATCGAGCGGCCATCGCCCTTCATGCTTTCCTTCGCCAACTTCGGGTCCACAAACGAAGTGGTCGACACGTAGGCGCGGTTCGGGATCGGCTGCCATCTCTCCGGCGCCTGAGTTGTCGAGTTCATTGCGACCGACGGCATCTGGGCTTGGGAGATGGACACATTCGGGTCCATGTCGTCACCAGGCATGGCTTCCCCACACTCGGTGCAGAACGCCGTTCCCGTTGGCACCGTCGCGAAACAGTTCTCACACACCAGGCGAACGCGTTCGGTGGCGTGTTGAGCGACCAGCGTCGCACCCGTCGGGAGCTCTGGGAGGTTCTCTTCGATGGGACCGCTCAACTGCGCGTGGCTCCCCACGCGGTTGTAGCAGATCAGCCCCCAGCGCATCGCCATCTGGTTCAGGACACCGACGAGGGCGACACCGCCCCACACAAGGAACATGAGCACTTGAGCCGACGATTCAATGTTCGTCAGCGCAGCCTTCCCGCCCACTTGGAAGCTGTCGTACAGCACGTTCGACAGCGCGACGTCACCCACGAAGCGGGAGACTCCGTCCGCGAGCATCCAGCCACCCACGGCGGCTGTGAACACCACGTACTTGAATCTGTGGTTCTCCATCTCGTTCGTCTTGGAGCGCGACGAGCACACCAACACGAAAATGATCAGGAACGCGACGACGAATTCTTGACGCGCGAGTTTGTTGTCTGCTGGGAACAGTCCGACGCCATCGTGAGCGTCGATCAGCAGCAGGTACGGTCCGGCGATCGCAGCCGTGATCAGGATCAACAGGAACGGTCCGACCGACGTCACAAAGCCGATGATCGCGCCGAGGAGCAGACCAGCACCGCCGGCCGCCCCCAACGCGATCCACTCGTTCGTGTCCGACGCTAGACTCACGATCGCAGTGTACGCTGCCACAAACCCCCTGTTCAAGTCAAAATAATCAACGCAGAGAGAGAAAAAGAGAGAGAGCGAGTCAGCCACTGTACAGACACACATCCACACAGAATGCCTTGTGCGACTTTTGTCATAACTAGAGAGAGACGTACATGGCAAAGCCCGAGACAAACTGCGTCGTGACGAAGAGCGAGCGCGCGCCGAGCGAGAGCGACGACCAGCCGCCAAAGGCGAGCGAGAGTCCGCCGATGATGCCCACAACGGACGCGATGATCTCGACCGCCGACGTCATGGGACTTGTCTTCTAGTAGTAACTGCACGCGGGTCCTCTCTTCTCGATCGCCCAAGGGCCCCGCCTATCTGAAGCTTGGACGAGTGTAGCTCTCGGCTCGTAGCTCTTGATCCTTCCTTCTTCCACTTCAGATGGGAGCTTGGCGAATGGAGCGAGCGATACAAAACGAGAAATGAAGAAGCAGAAAGCGAAAGGGAAACCAACAAGCAAACAAACAAACAAGCAAGAGGCGAGCAAGAAAGGAGTTGAGTAAATTACGAAAGCGAGAGGCGAAACGACAGAGTTTCGATCAGGAAAAAAAGAGCCTGAATTTTTATAACGGAAAAATATGAGGCGGGGATTAGGGGTGGAAGCGAGTGGAGAGACGGGACACACTCATCCAAAGAGTCGGTCTTTCTGAAAAGCAATCACCAGCCAAAAACAACCTGTTTGGACTTTTTGGCTTGGACTTTTTGGTTTGGCTGGTCGGCGTCTCTCAGATCTTTGCGAACGCCTGGAAAGATCTGGGCTTTGGGTGCGAGGGGACACCACACCGTGTTTTGGAAAACCCAGATGTGGCTGTGTTCAGAACAAAAGAGCAAGTCGGGCAATCATCGAGCGGATCGAGTGTTGACAACATGTTGCTGCTGCTGCAGCATTGTTCTTGTTTGTTGCGCAGTTGTGGGGTGGTGAGCGAGGACACTGCTCGGTAATGGTTTGATTGTTTGGTGGTGGTGGCGGACTTGCTCTGCGTCGGCGGCAATTTTTGGACCGCTCTGGCTCAAATCGCAGAAAGAGAGGCGGCGACGACTCGATGGCATCCGCACCGCGCGCGCTGAACAACCGTCTCGTTGTCGATCGCTCCACGTGACCACGCACGCACCACGTAAAAACAGACCCGACCGCTTTTTACACACACACACATATGCTCTTGCGCACTTGACTTGCGCAGTTGTCACTGCAAGCAAGTCTTGCTTGTTGGCTTGCTTGTCAAAAGTGCGCGCGTCCATCCTTGAGCTGACTGGCAGAGAAGCAAGCTCTTTCGAATCCTTCCTTCTACACAAGCAGCACAGATGGGGAACATATCGCAGCAGCAAGCGTGCTGCTCTCTGCCTCTTGCGATTGCAGTGTTTGCCAACGACAGCTTGCCAGGCAGCAGCATGCGCCAGGCATCCTGCTTGCTGTTTGATGCTTGATGCTTGTCAACAGAGTCAGCTAGCAAAACGAATTCCAAAACAAGGCGCGATGGCGAGCGAGTGTACTATTTCCGGGACCGAGCTCGTTGTCGGCTGACTCGACTCCCTCTGCAAAACCACCTGAGTTGTTCTCCTCTATCGCGTTTCTGAACGAACCCATTTGCTTTCGACAAGGCACCCAAACATGCAACAGAAAAAAGCTAAAATCCAAGTGGTTGCTTTTTTTCAGCAGATGCTTTTTGTCCAACCAATTCGACGGCAGAGAGAGCGAGTAGGGGAAAGCAAACGACAGGTGTAGGTGAACCAACGCAAGCGCTTTTCAGTTTGCTCGAATAGGCTCAGATCCTTCTGTCTTTCGCTCACAACGCAACAACGCCTCAATCGCAACAACAAGAGAAAAGCTCGAGCTGAAAGAGCAGCTGCTTCAGGGCTAGGGCTTCCAAAAATTTCGGTTATCTTTTTTTGCTTTCTGTCCCGATTTTGCTCTGCAAGTAATCTATTCCCTTCCTCTTTCTTGCGTACCGTACACAACCTTTTTTTTGTGTGCCTTCTTCGATGCTGTGTTCGTTTCGCCTCATGTTTGTTTCCCTTTTTGCCTTTGTGTTGCTTTTGTGTGACAGCTCGAGATGCTAGCAAATGACACCTCCCCACTCTTTATTTTTCTTCGCGCTTTCCGCTCTGTCGATCGCAGCGCCTCAGAAAGCAAGCAGGCGAAGAGGTCGCACGCACGCACACGAGAGACGCTTGCTGCATTCATTCGCTCATCTTCTCGACTGATCCTCTCGATCGAGACGCCGCCCACACACAGCAGAAGACTGACCAGGATGGCGCGCTTCAGCATGCTCGCTGCACTCTCAGCCACTGTCGCGTGCGCGCTGCTCGCGAGCCAGCAAGTGGAGGCTGCAGCGCGCGTGAAGTTCAACCAGACCGCGCAGTACGTGATCGAGGTGTCGACCACGGACTGGTCCAACTACGACGCGGACGGCGGTGGCTGCGTCACCTGTCCGTACACGTGCATCAAGCGCTCGACCGGTCCCACGGGCACGTCGCTCAACCTCAGCAACGCCACGCTCATGGCCTCGCTCCCTGCGATCTACTCGTCCACGGTCTCGAACGGCTGCTGCTACGCCGACAAGACCAAGTCGACTGTCATGCCGAACTGTAACGCGGAAGCCAACCCGACCACGGCGGAAGCGTGCGGCTTTCTGTATGGACCGACGCTCAAGTGGCGCATCGGCGAAGCGCTCACCCCGCCAGACAAGGCAGTGGTACGTGACTTATCTCTGCGATGCGGACGCGATGTGTCGTGAGCATTTTTTTTTTCTCTGACTTTGTTGATCGGAATATTTTGCCAATGTACAGAAAGCGATCCTCCTTGCGTCGATTGATTGCAAGAACTTTTGGGCTGTGGGGGCGACGCCGATCAAGTACACGTCCAACACCAAGTCGGTGACTGGCTCGAAGATGATGAACGGCGGCTGCTACGGCGACCAGGCGGGGCACGCGATGGTCCTGGCCGGGTGTCTCACCCAGGAGCTCAAGTTCGACAAGACGAAGACGTACACGTGGGACCAGCTCGCGACCAAGTGCATGGGTCTCGCCGGCAAGTGTGTGATCACGAACGGTATCTGGGGTGAGCACTTGAAGTGCTGTACGAAGACGAACGGCTTGTCGTCGGACTGGGACAAGTCGTACGAGCTCTACACTGCGAGCGCGAAGACGGCGATCACGCTGTCGGGTCCTGCGATCACGGGTATCGTGTTTGGCGGCGTCGCGCTGATGCTCTGCCTGGTGCACTACGGCGCGAAGGTGCGCGAGCGCGCACGACAGACGGCGCTCATGCGCGAGCAGGAGGCCACGGACGACTACGAGGAGATCATGACGCCGCTCACTGGCGCGGGCGACAAGCGTCCGATGGCTGCGGGTGCACGACCGATGGGACCGTCGTCGCTCGAAGTGTCTCTGCACGAGGGCGACAAGATTTTCCGCAAACCCGCCGACGAAGTGCTCTACGAAGGCGACATGTACTAGACGAACGAAATGAGACCCACCCACTCGCCGTGTCTTCCTCTTCGCCCTCTCTCCTTTTTGTGTGTGATGTGGCGACTGCATGAATGAACGAATCCCTTCAGTCATTCCCAGCCTGCATGCATTCCTCACCACACACACCCCCTCGTCTGTAGTTTTAGAAACATGGAAGACACGACACCAGCCAACACCAACGCACCAGTTGCCTTCATAACGTATCTGGGCTCACGAAGAGCTCAAACACATCAACTTCCTAAATAAAAAAAGCACACACACACTTGTCCACATTGTTTGCGTCATTAATCTGCTCGAGCTGGTCGGCGCTGAGCTCTTCGTAGCACGTGAGCCCGGACGCGTTCTGGATCGTGTTCACGGCGCCTTTCGCCTTGAGGTACTCAGCCAGCTCCGTGTGCTTGTACTCGTGTAAATAGTGAAGCCCCGTGTTGCCGTTCATGTTCCTCGCACACAGGATGGCTTTGTTCACGCGGTCGTCCATGGACAATTGCGCCTCGGCGGGGTCGTTCTCCAGCATGAGTGTGGCGTTGTCGACGTCGCTCTCCTCCGTGAGCGAGGCCATCTGGTCGTCCCAGTCCATTTGAAGCGCCTCGTCGTCCATTCCCTCCTCATCGTCGTCGTCGCCCGCATGGCTCGTACTCTTTCGCTTCTTCTTGCTGTGGATCGAATTGTTCAGCGCTTGGTCCTTCATCGTGGCTTCGAGCGCGCTGAGCTCGAGTTTGTCCTTGAGGATCTGCAGAAACTGCTCGTCTTCGAGCAGCGCGTGCGTGATCTGCGCCATCGACTCGTCGTTCTCGCGCTGCTTGGCATCTAGCGGGTCTCCCTCACTGCTCTCCGAGTTTGAAGAGGACACGGACGAGCTGTCGCTTCGACTTGTCAGCAGGTTGCTGTCACCTGAGCCATCGCCACTCTCTAAAGTATCAGAGGATGTCGATTGTTCCTGCCACCCGTCCGGCCGGTTCCACGAGTACCGGCGGATCGGCGGCAGGTGCTGGTTGAGCGAGTGGTAGAACACCACGAGCGCGTCGTCCGCAGTGATCTCGCGGCGCTGCCAGTCGCCCTGCTCGTCCTTGACGACCGACTGCGCCATGCGAAGTTCCCACTCCTGCAGCAAGACTTTGGTATCAACAGAAGTGTCAGAAAGAGTATCAGGCTTCGCCATCTTGCCTCTCAGCATCCCAGCGCTCTTGTCGCGCTTGAGCACCGCGGACGCCTGCAGCTCCTGCTCGATGCGCTTCTGCTCCTGGCACTTGGCTTCGAGCATGAGCCGGCCGACTTCGAGCCTCTGTTCGATCTCGAGCAGCTTGGTCTCGTACTCGCGCTTCCGCTGGCGCTCGGCGAGCATCGCCAGGTACGCCGCGAGCACGTGCAGCATCACTTCGTGGACCATGGACACGCCAAAGTACATCGGGTCGTGCGAGCCGCTCGGGATGTCGTTGTGCACAATGTCCACAAAGTCCTTCTCGAGTCGTCTTCGACAGAGCAGCTGGTTTACAGAGTCTGTCGAGTGCCAGCAGAAGCGTCCACAGACCCCCGTGGCGTTTGGCTGAGCGATCTGGACGTTGCACTCTTGCGGCGCGACGTCAAGGTCCAGAGGCAACGAGTTCTCGACGAGCCGCCATTGCCGGAACGAGTCCTTGTTCATCATATCCCAGTGGCGACGATCCCCGTACGGGTCGTCGAGGCTCAGAGTGCGGTCGTCACTGAGCGCGAAGTTGTTCACCCAGCAGGCATTGCACATGCGCCGCTCGACCGCGTGGTTCAGCCGCCGCGATGGCGACGGGGATGACGACGACTCGCGCAGCCCCATCTTCTTGAGCAAAATGCTGACGTTGTCCACGTCGTGGATCGCCTTCTTGATCGCCTGTGGGGATGACGATGAGGAAGAAGTAGGCGAGGAACTACCGAAGCCCTGGTCGGATTTGACCTTGGAGAGCGACTTGTACAGAGGCGAGTCGAGGACCTTGAGGGACGACGACGCGCGTTTGGACTCTCGGTTCGCTCGCTTGGCCGCCTCGAGCGCTGCTGCTGACCTGTCCTTCTGCTGTTGTAGCCTCTTGTCGATGACCGGGAGGAATGGTCCAGAGGACACCGAGCCTCGCAGCGACTCATTGCCAGACCCTTGGCCGCTAATCCGCGGCAGGTGCTTGGTGTCCTCGCTCTCGCTCGCATGTTCGCTCCTGCGGCCGTTGGCGGAAACGGGGTGCGAACGAGGCGACGGCGCCTGGATGATCAGCGAGCCTCCGCCGTACGTCGCGCGTAGCTCGTCCCGCGAGACACCATTGTCCGCAATACTGCTGCTGTTATTGTTGATATTGGCACTGTCGCTATTCGTCTTCTTGCCGCCACGCGCTAGAGCCACACGGTCGCGCGCGAGCAGCTCCTGCTGCTTCTTGTTCTGCTGCTTGAGGATCTTGCGCGCGCTCGCCTCCACGCTGTTGAGGAACTGGTTGAGCTCGTCCATGGCTGGCTGGCTGGCAAGCTGAGCGATTTGGCTGGTTGATCCAGGCGTCTTAGCAGATCGAGACTACAGCTCTGCAGCCCGCAGCATGTCCTTCACAGCACCAAGCCGCATGCAGGTCGAGTTCGAGATGAGGAGCTGCACAGAGCGTAACCATGTGCAAGAAGGACTCGAAAGGTTACGAGAGAGGTTACGCAACCTGTGTAACCTCAGCGGATGGGTACACAATCAGCAGAGCTCTTCGCATTCCATGCTGCTGCTGATATTGCAATCTAGCACCGAATGAAAGGAAAGCGCGGTGAACGCGATCGAATCACTTCATTCTTTACACTTAAACCCAAGACAGCTGACTCCCTCTCTATGCGCGGTTGCTTCTGCTTTTTCCATAATACGGCGTCTCTCTGCTCTCTCTCTCTCTCACATGGTAGAGGTTCACTGTGGGCTGACTGCGCACCAGCAATATTTTAAGCTGTGCTTCACAAACTCACGACAACCGCTTAGTTCTTGAGCGTCACGCGCGACTTGAACGCGTCGTAGCGGCACTTGCCGTACGCGAGGAAGTCGAAGTCGATCTCCGACTGGACGGCTTGGATGAACCCCCAGAGTGCCCAGAACAGGTGCGACGACAGGCTGTACACGTTGGCCTCCTTGCGCAGACTCTCGATGGCGTCGTCGCTCACGAACTCGTCGCCGCCGAGCTCCTCGGACAGGTACGCGCGGCAGAACTCGCGCTGCTGCTCCACCGACGGGTACTTGGAAAAGTCGCCCAAGTGCGGGTTGATCGTCTTGTGGTAGTCGTACGCCCACTCGCAAAAGTGGTTGCCCAAATCGTACCCGCGCGGGTTGTACGACGTGTACTCAAAGTCGATGAGCACGACGCCCGCTTCGGTCTTCATGATGTTGCCGTACTGCAAGTCGTTGTGGCTGAGCACGATCGGCGATGGCACTTGGTCGAGGATCTCCTCCATCTCCTTGATGTCTCGCGCGTACTCGTCAAAGTCCACGACGCCCTCAAACTGCGCACCCGTGCATTTCTTGCGCGCAACCTCGAGCAAACGGTACGTCTCGCTCAAATGCCGCGGCGTGCGGTCAATGTCGACGTCGATCTTGTGGAACACGCTCATCTTGCGCGCAATCTGCACGAGCAGATCCGGCTGGCGCATCTGCTTGGACGTGAACGTCGTGCCGTGGATGAGCGTCTCGGCGCGGCCGTTGCTGAACTCGCCGAGCAGCTTGATGCCGATGTTCTTGGACGAGAGCAGCTGGAAGAGCCGCGTCTCCTCGTGGCGCACGAAGAACGACTCGGTGCCTTCGCCGTAGATGCGGATGAGCACGTCCGGGTTCTCGCCCGACGGCTTGGAGACCGCGAAGATGAGGTTGGTCATGGCGCCGCCCAGGTGGTCCACGTCGATGTCCTCGGCGCTGACACCCGACCAGCCGGGCGTGCACTCGGCGAGCGTCTTCACGATCGACGCGTGCAGCTTCTGCTTCTCCTTCTCGAGCGCGCCGACCGCCGCGAGGAACGGGCCGGCGATCACCTTGGACTCGGACGAGAACGTCATTCTGGGATGTGCAGGGGTCGAGGCGGTGGAGGTCTTCTTCCTCTTGAGCGGCTTGAGGCTTGAGCGCGAGGCGGCAAGTTGACGAATGACGCACTGCTTTTTCTTTCCCCCTTATGTGTTGCTTTTTGCTCGTGTTGGGCATTTGTGGTTTTTACGGTATATTTTCAAGCAAACGCGACAAATCACTGTGGAAACAAATATGTTGCAGACTGCTACAATCGCTTAGTGAAAGCAAGTCAAGCGTGGAGACGAGCACATTTTTCGGAACCACCCAGCCCTTTCTCCCGCACAAAAGTGAATGACAGAAGGGCAACACATGATTGGGCAAAAGTCTGACATGGCTTCCCTCGTTTATACCCATTTTGCGCGCAAGGAGAGCAAGTGTGCGAAGTGCAATCAATGGAGGAGATGTCAGCAATCGAAGCGAACAGAGCCATCGAAGCAAAACAAGAGAGAGAGAGAGAGAGATGGGAAGCACACGGAGCCACGAGTGGGGCGAGCTTCCTGTTCATCACAGCCCAGCTTTCACAGCAGCAAGCAAGGAAAGACTCGCTCGCTTCTTTGCGTTGAGTTCGCAGATCTCGTGAAGGTCAAGCTTTTCTCGCCGTGTCCAGAAACAGCCGCTCACTCGCATCCCCCTTCCTCCCGCCTCTGAACACGCAAAGCGCATCCGCATGTTACATATTCTGGGAGCACAAGTTATGGCTTGATGCAGGTGGTCTGACTTCGTAGCTGTATCGAGAAGGCGTTTCATCCGAACGACCTTTTCAGGAGGGGACGCATTTATAAGGTGCTGAGCTTGAATGGCTTGCCAACTTCAGCCGAAACATTTTGACGTTTCTCTTGACGTGATGATCGAGTGTGAACAAAATGATGCCCACTCCGATCCAAACACGAACGCGCACCATTTCCTCTCTTCTGTGCTCTGAAGAAAAGAGGCGGGCGTGAAACGAATTGGTAGATTTGATCCTTGGCGACGTGGAGCTGACGGCATTGATGTATTTCAGGTGGTGTTGTTACAACACGTTCAGACATTGCCATTTCATTGCGCGCACAAGCAGCAGCAGAGGCAGCTCGAGATCACACATCCACCGCATGCGAGATTCCTTCGTTGTCTGCTACTTACTTCTTCAGCGTCGCCTTCGTCGCCTTTTGGAGCGGGCGGAACGCGCCGGTCTGGTTCACGTAGCTCCACAGGTACTCCGAGCCGGACGCAAACGTCGTCGCACCCACCACGCCGCTGCCGCACATTGCCACACATCGAGATATGAAAGTGAGCGAGCCATAAGTGAAAGTGTACCCATCTGAGGGAGCACGAGAGCCACCACTTACAAGAGCGCTTGGAGCGCCGGGTCGAACGGCACCTGCCAGGCCGCGTTCGTGAGTGTGAAGCCAAAGAGCGCGAACTGCAGCGCCGTGTTCACTTTGCTGATCGTCGTGGGCTTGACCTCGAACGCGCCGCTGTCGGACGTGTCGAAGAACGCCGTGTCTGCGTCCTTGGTCTTGAGTCGGTGGTAGAACGTGCCCGAGACGAGCAGCACGTCGCGGCCAAAGATGAGCGTCACGAGCGGCCACGGCAGCAGACCCGACCACATCATGCTGATCGACAGCGCACCGATCATGAGCTTGTCGGCGAACGGATCCAGGAACGAGCCGATGATCGACTGAGATGAGACAGGGAAGGACGGCAACACATGCGTGAGCGAGTGAAGCCATCCGAAGTTATCATCGCGAAGCCAAGAGGGATACAGAATGGTGTACCTCTTGCTTGTACGTCCGAGCGATGTAGCCATCCAGCCAGTCGGAGAAACCCGCCACAGCCAGCACTGAAAACGAATGCAGCCATACACATGTGTCACAGACCACATTGTCAGTAAGCATTCCGCATGCGAGCATTAGCAAATGCAAACGTACATCCGATCGCAGATTCGTATTGACCGTCGACGATGAGGTACGATAAATAAGGCGTCGACAGGATGCGAGCAAACGTGATGACGTTCGGGACATTCACCACTTGGTGGAGAGCCTACACGTC
Source organism: Globisporangium recalcitrans (assembly GCA_023333815.1). Lineage (NCBI taxonomy): Eukaryota > Oomycota > Peronosporomycetes > Pythiales > Pythiaceae > Globisporangium > Globisporangium recalcitrans. Next base: position 966 of record JAASFO010000740.1, on the reverse strand, counting down.
AGCATCGCACCATACACGCTCAGCATTACCACCAACACACGGCGAAACACTCAACGCTGCGCGTGATAGACAGTGCAGCGAATATCATCGACGCACCAAGTTGCGCGCTGTCTCGATGTCCGCAGCGAGCTTCTGCTTGATCGTCATGGCCTCCTCTTCTTTCTTGATCTGTTTCCTCTTGTGTCCATCCTGCTGCTGTGGGCTGCTGCTGTTATCCGCTGGTGCTGTGGAGAACATCCGTCTCGCCCAGCTATCGCTGGTGACTCTGCTGGAGCTCTTGGTCGCAGCGCAGAGTCGCTGGTCATTGCTGGGAATGCGCAGTGTCTGCGCAGCTCCCAGCGAGCTCAGTCGGCGCGAGAGCTGCTGCAGACGACGCGCGTTCAGCCCGATCGAGTGAGAGGCGCGCATCGTGAGCAGCAGCAGCCTGGCACCGCCGCCGCTGGTGGCCGCGCATATCGTCATGGAGCACTCGTTTCTCTTCTCTCACACTCGCGCTTTATTAACGCTGGATGTGTGTTTGCTTCGCAATCGACTGTGAGGTGCAGAGCTGTGTTCTGTCAAGTGCGATTCGCATTTAGTTGGTCTCACGAAGATTCAAGCGCATCTGTTAAGTGCGATTGCAGTCGACTAAGTACGAACGTTCTGTGCTGCTCAAAAACGACACAAACGTCCAGCACGGAAACATGCAGATCCAATTCCAATATGACATCATCGACTTCCGCCAACACTCGCTCTCGATGTAACGTCAATACAATATATTCATAGCATCGTGGTGGGAGATCTCGTTTTGCATGCGCTGCTCTTAATTCGCAGCCATCGACAGACCTTCGGTGCATGGAAGCGCTGTCACTGTCGCCATCACTACCGCATCACGGTCCTTCTTTCTCTTTCATTCGGTAGGCACTGCTGCTGTTGCTTTAATGCTGCGCTGCTTTCATTCCTCTCTCTCTCTCTCTCTCTCTTTCT
>JAASFO010000074.1:0-47575 GCA_023333815.1 Globisporangium recalcitrans | reverse complement strand
GATGCCTTAGTATTTTTCGCCTCGATCAGCTATTCAATCGTCACTGAATATTCTTGCTTCGAATGCAGCATCGAGAGCGAGTAAACGATGTTGTCCGCTGCAGTGCACTATGGAGCCTGCGACTGCTCAGCACTGACCCTTTTCGCTGGAAAAAATGTAGACGCACACATCGATTGTCTTTCGTGCCAGCCCGATCAACTGGAGAAGGATGGCCGAGGCGTCGACGCGAAGGTCGGCGCGGGAGGAGAGAGTCTATGGAGCCCAGCTTGGTCTCTTCTTCAGCACCTTGTAGAGAGTGTGCGCGCTCAGACTCACACGAACTTGTCGTCGCTCGTTGAGCTGCTCATTGACGAGCGCCACAAGGTCAGCAACGGCTACCTGCTTGTTCTGGGACGCCAGGTCGATCACCAGATCTACTTTCTTCCTGAGAGAGGACACTCTTCCGCCCGGCATTTGACGTAAGATTAGCGCGTTGCTCGTGTTGGGGAAGAGTCGCCAGTTCCTCATCAAGGTCTGTTGTGGCGGCTGCAGTGGTGGCATGCCGCGTGGCAGGAAAAAAGTCCAGCATTGGTGGAGATGACCCAGTCGTCTCCAACACCATCCGAGGACTTGAAGAATGCGTTTCTGTGCTGTGTGAAGGCAAGCTTGGATCCAGATTGCTCAGCGATACTCAACTTGGTCGGCTATCCAATCCGCACGCGTATCCTTGCTTCTTCGATTGTGTGTGACAAGCAACGAGTGCGAGTGGACGCTCGTCCACCTCAGTCCACTGTGGAGCTCCAATTGCGAGGCAGCTTTGCTGACAGCAATCGCCAAACAGAGAAGAGAATTGCAAGCGTTCAGCACGCACACTCGGATCATTTCCGCAGAGAGCACACAAACTGACTCAAGCGTTTGGGTTTTGTTTGCGAGGAGTTCTTTCGATATTTGGGCTCGATTTTTCGATTTTCCTTCGTCTGAACTCAATTGTGAACGAGCGGGTTGGTGTTGAGTGGACAGTTTTGTGTGAGCCTCCACAACGTCGCGTTGTTGTGGCTCTCGTTGTCGCAGTGCTGTTGTGGGTTGCTCGATTTTGCACAGAGTCCAAGTCTTCCTTTGCGTTTGTGTTTGTGCATAGGTACACTTTGTGTAGGTACACAGGTACACAAACACTTGCAACAGCACGCACACATCCGTTGATTGGGTCACGCACATTGCGCTGCAAGTTGTTCAACAAAGCATCGCGGTGACGCGCTCTCCGATGCTTGTCAAAGCGTCGGTTTCAGTTTGATCCGTGTGTGGTGACGTCACCGCTTCACCTGGAAGCGTTCCCAAGCGACACGCTTTGCTGCGGGCGTTAATTCAGCGTCAGTCCATTGAGAGGAGTTGCACTGCGTTCGTTTACGGGTCGCCTGACGTGGCTCGATCCATGTGCGCACGTTGCAACCCGTCCGCCAGCGCGACATGCTCATTGGCGCATCAGATCTGTCGATTCCTACTGAACTTGAAGCGACTCGGTCGAGCTGTGTGGATGGTGCACAGCATCCAACCAGCAGCAGCAGCACCACACGCGCCACAATGGCAGTCGGAACGCTCTTCAACGTGGCGTGGGATGGGTGTGCGTGCGTGCGCTGATTGGGCGGACGACGGTTCGCTCTGTGGAAGAAGAAGGTCACGTGGACACATTCAATCCAGTCACCAAGCGACACACTGACAGCGACATTGGGGTTGGGGGATGGTCAGCGGATGATTGTCCCAACAAGTCACACCCAATCTGCCATCAGAAAAGAAGCCAAGTGGAAGCACTCGTTGAGAATACTGATCCAGCTCAAAAGGTAAAAAGCCATGCTTTTTTGTGTGGAAGCTTCCAATCGGGTTTGATCGACAGCGTCAAAACGAAAAAGGAATCGCTCAAACCACTTTTCCCAACCCAAAAAATAATAACAACATTTGTTGGAAAGATCGCAAGATTGAGAAGTCGCCCCGTCTGCTGAAAGTCACTTTCCACAACCGGACGACAGACGACGTCCGCTCGGTACGCTTCTCGTCCCCCACTGTCCACTGGTGCATCCGATTAAGTCCGCTTTCTTAGAATCAAGACACTTTCTACTCAAAACAACAAGCAAGCCAAAAAGATGGCAGATCTGTGTCGCTCGATCGAAAGTCCTGAGAAGATGGCGGAAAAGCCAGCCCAAAGACTCCCACTCATCTCTTGAGAAGGCTGGCGCCAGTGCAGTGAGAGAGGATGGATGCTGCTGTATGTGTTTGTATGTGCGAGCGAACGAGCGAACGAGCGTGTGATGATGCAGCCAGCAAGCCGATACTCTACATCAGTCACTCGCCCATTTCATTCCGCACTCGCCGACAGGACTCCACCCATTTCACCTGACTTTGGATCACACGCGCGATCTTTTTTCCATCCATTTATTCACTTCTGACGCGTCTGTGTGTGAACAACGAGGTCAGACTACAGGGACGTCACTGGCCGACGCGCATTGAGAGAGAGAGAGAGAGAGAGACGCGTCGCTCTGATCCTCTTGAAGCGTCCGCTCATTCACTTGCGCCTGAAGAAGAACGATCCGCGCGCGCGAGACGCACTGCCGAGGAGCCGCAGTCGCCACCACAGACCCCACACACAGGTTCGCGCACACGAAGCGTCGAAGCTTTCGCGCGTCCATTAGAACGGACGGTCGCTGACACGTGGGTGGCGATAACAGAGTCAACAGGAACAAGCTTCACGAGCCACGACGACTTGCTTTGGTCCGCACACAGGCGACCGCCAGTTCTTCGTGCTGCTTTATTCGATTTCCCTGACTCCGTGTCTCGGGTATCGATCGATCGGTCGATCCATTTTCATCATCCCCCTCACTCGCTCTCGCTCGTTCTGAGCCTATTGTTCCATTGCGCGCAGGAGACCGAGAAGAGAGACATCCGGTTGATCACTCGAACGTGATGCTGGACTTCCCGCTGCACGAGGGCTTCTTCCCGCAGATCGCGTTGAGCGCGGACGAGGTCAAGTACTACAAGCGCCTGGGCAAGGAGCGCGTGGCGCTGCTCATCCGCGTGATCGAGGACGCCGACTGCGCGTACAAGTGGACAGACGTCAAGGGCTCCAGCGGCGCTGCTGGTGGTGGCGGCGGCGGCTACAGACACTATGGCGCGGCCGCCGTGCACTGCCAGAAAGCGCAGTTCCTCGACTTCCACCCGGCGAACAAGACGACCGTCGCGTCGACGCTCATCAAGTCGAGCGTGCAGATCCCCGATGCGCGCGTGGAGGAGATCCTGAGCGCCATCGCCAAGAGCAAGACCAAGGACTTCCGCAAGACCATGAAGTACATGCACGGCGCGTCGTTCGTGGACGGCCGCACGCTCTTCACGTTCCCAACATCATCGAGCGCGCGCGTGCGGCCGGCGTACAGCTACCGCGCGATCAAGTGGCACGTGATGAAGAGCAAGCAGCAGCGCAAAGGCGCGGACGCCAAGTCGCTCGACTTTTCCTATTTAGAGTACGCGGGCAAGCGCAAGCCGCCGCCGGGCTCGAGCGTCGTGGGCTTTTGCGTGCAGGAGTCGATCGCGCGCGAGCGGGAGATCCCGACACTCGACAGCTTCGGCATCGCGAGAGGGTACCTGTCGCGCACGGGCATCGTGATCTCGCGCACCCACCAGGCGAACGTGCTCAAGGTGACATCGATCTGCCAGATCGACGGCGATCTCAACCCGATGCTGCGCAGCGTGCTCGAGGAGCTCATGCAGGAGAGCGTGTGCACCGTGCTGCGCGTGCAGGGGCTGCTGGAGCGCCAGCGCGTGAGCAGCCTGCGCTTCGTGGAGCAGTGGCAGTGGGTGCCCAACTCGGACCGCAAGGCGTGCGCCGTGTGTCTGCGCGGCTTCTACTTCCACCGCAAGCACCACTGCCGCACCTGCGGCGAAGTCGTGTGTTCAAGCTGCGCGCCGTTACGAGAGCTCGAAGAACCGATTTTCGACATCACGCAGCTGCGCGTCTGCTCCGTGTGCATGGCGAGCGCGAGCACGAACTTCAGCACGCACCTGCAGACCGGAGTCGGCACGTCTGCAAACCAGGAGTCGTCGACGTCGAATGGCGACACCGAGTCGTATATTCGCGGACTGCGCAGTCCGCAGCACAACTCGTACGAAGACATGATGTTTCGTATGCGCGAGACGCGCGACCGAGACCGACGCGGGAGCGACGCCGCGCAGATCGTGCTGGAGAGTGCGCCGCCTCTCAAGGAGCGACACCAGGCGCCATCGATACAGCAGCAGCAGCAGCAAGGAGGACAAAGAGGCAAGCATAGGGACATGGCGATCGTCAAGCCGCAGGAGAAGATGCAGGCGCTCACGAACGTCGTGAGCCACATCCGCGACATCCGCGACACGATCAACATCAGCATGTCCGAGGTGGATTTCGAGAGCGGGCTCGGTGATGGTGACGACGGCGGTGACGTCGACGACGAGATCTTCAACGATGTGCGCTCGCGCATGCACAAGATCCGCGAGACGCTCGAGAGCTCCGTGCACAACTTTGACGCCGCGCTCGCGAACGCCACGCACGCACCGGTGTATCCACGCAAGCGAAGCGCTCGGGATGTTATCAACAAGAACAACGACGAAGAGGGGCAGAGGGGAGTTCTGGGACTGACGAAAGGGTCCGACGATAGCGGCAGTGACGACGATGTCATGACCCCCGAGCAGTTTGCGTCGGTGGCGCGGATCACATTTGCAGCGGCACGCGCGACGAAGCAGGCCGGTGAAGCGTTCCTCTCATCCTGCGGGTCCGACGTCGGTGGCAATTCTGACATGGACGACGCGTCTGTGCGAACCCCGGACAGTTATGTGACTGGGTACAGCGACGGCAGTCAGGATCCGTACGCGTCGTCCAACTACGAGCGCGTCATGGCTTCGTACCAAGAGGAAGAAGAGGATGACGACGCTGTCGCCAAACAGTTCTATGACATGCAGCAGAACCAGCAGTCGCCACTCTTGAAGCGGAAGAAGTCGATCAACGTGAACCCGTCGTCCACGAGACGAGCGAGCGAGATCTTTCAGCTGGAGAGGAAGATCGAAGAGCTCCAGCGCAGCCTGGAGGACGCTCAGCGGAAGTTGTCGGTGTTTGAGATCGACGAGCCGGATCCGGAGCAGAAAGGTCTGCTGGAGGTCGTCTATGAGGAGTCTGCGCAGGTGGAGATCGAGAGCGTCTTCGAAGTGTTTGGCAACCGCAGCGACTCGAGCAGCGCTGCGAGAGATTTGATGAGCGTCCGACCGTCGCTGCCGAATGACAAGCTCGTGACGACGTACGACCTGGTGACCGAGCTGCGCGGTGTGATGAACTCGAGCGAGATGACCAAGCCGACTGGTCGCCGGTCGTTCACGAAGCCTCCGTCGCCGCCACTGGAGCGCCAGCACTACCAGCAGCAGCACTACCAGCAGCAGGAGCGCCAGAGCCTGCCGTCTTTCGGTGCGGGGTCCGTCATGCCGTCGCCAATCCCACGCAGAAAGAGTGGGAGTCCTTCGCAAACTGGTTCTTCCGACAGCGACAGCCATGACAAGACAAAGCACGCCGATCTGATGGACAACACTGCATCGTCGTCGGCATCGGGTCCGCAGGGTCACAGCTTCACGTCTTCGAACGGCGTCTTTGTCGGCAGCCACGTGAATGCCGACACGAGCTTGGAGTCTGCGCGGTACCAGCACCTCATGGGCTCTGCTCAGAATCTCCTTGCTGGCGCCTACGACGACGACGACGACGACTCCTCTGACGAGCAAGACTACGACAACCAGTTTGTCATGATGGGGACGCTCGAAGATCCAAAGCTGCGTCTTCGCCCCGCAGAGTTCGTCGAGCCTCCGTTTTTCTCGAGAAGCGAGCTGGAGCCGCCCGAGTCGCCCGAGATGAAGCGCAAGCCTGCGGATCGACGTTACACTGTGGGCGAGCGCCACGACGAGAGCGACGAGCTGCGCAAGTTGATGGAAGGGCTGAGTCGTCCGCGCAGCAACTCGGTGCCGTTCGGCTCGAACCAGCTCGGCGGAGCCCCGACTTCGGACGAGCAGTACGAGAAGCCCGCGTGGAGCGACAACACGCCGAACCGCGCGCAGAACTCGTACCACATTGAGCAGACGCTGCGCGAAGTGCGCAGCTGCCTGTCGTCGCTCCTGGTCGAGTGTCCGTCGGGCCACGAGCGCGAGCGCAAGCTGAGCTCGATCTTCAAAGTGCTGCGCTCGCTGCACCGCGAGGGCGTGCGCTCCAAGTTCCGCACGCTCAACCACGACGACATCCGGTACACCAAGGTGCTCAAGGAGACGCCGAGCATCATCCGCCTGCTCAAGCTCGCCGGGTACGTGTCGCTGCCGCAGAAGCTCACGATGCGCCGCGTGGACCAGCCGTACATCGGTGTGATCCTGCGCGAGATCCAAGCCGACTTGAAGCACTGAATGCCAGCGAAGGTGGCTTTCTTTTTGAGGAGGCGTGCAGCTCCCGCACGCAGAGCGAGAAGCGAGGATCGGACTTTATTTATGAGCGGGAGAGGTGCAGACTCAGCGAGCAGACCAAGAGGAGGCAGTGGTGGATGGCTTGCGCAGGCATAGCCGACGGAATAGAGAGTAGAGTAGGGAATTAGTTGATAGCTTTTTAAGATTTTCTTGGAATTAGAAATGTGAACAAATAGAAAAGAGATCGCACAGCGCTGCCTTGGAGATTGATTGATTGTTCGGTCGCCTACGCGGATTTGTCGATGAACGCCTTGATCTTCTCCAGCATGTCGCTCTTGACCGACTCGGGGACAGATCCTATCGCCACAGACACAGATCATACAAACGCGCACACAAGCACACATGACGAGCTTGAGCACAAGCGAGTCAGTCTCAGCCACAGTTATCCCTTCACTACCTTTGCCTCTGGGCGTGATTTCCTCCACCAGATCTTCCACCGTCACTTGGTCGATGCCCTTGTTCCGGATCACCTCTGCAACACAATTGCGGCAGCAATGAATGACACGAGCGAACGAGTGTGAGCCATCCTGGTGTTCGCTATCAGCAGGCAACTCTGTACTACTAGACTGTCCAAAAGCAGCGATAGTACCTTTGCAGTGCTTCTTCATCTCGTCGCGCCAGCCGCACTCGATGAGCTTCTGGCGCAGCAGCTCCTTCAGGCGCTCCTTCTCGCCGCTCTCCACCAGCTTCTGGCTGATGCGCTCCTTCACCTGCTCATCGCGGCGTGTGCGATCGGCGAACGATCTGCACGCGTCGTCATTGCGGTGGTTGGACAGATACACACAGATACACACACACACACAAGCAGACGCGTAAGCACTGTTAAGTACTGGATACAGAGGGCAATAGTGCAAGGGCGAGCGCTCGGTGTAGGCGTGGCGTCCAGCGCATTCGCCACGTACTCTTCCATGCCTTTTGATGTTGGAACACTTCAGACAGATTGGACGAGAAAATCGCTTGCAAAAATAGAACAGATCGTCCTTAAAATGTGTTCATTCTGTTCAGTTAAGTGCGTCTCGTGCTCAAAGCTCATTCTGTCCTATTTAGACGCGTACCACACGACGCCACACCATGCATTTGAGATTGACGAGAAACTCGTGTTTGGTACTTGAAGATCGTGAGGATGAATAGAATGGATCGGAATCCTGCCACTGAGCATACTGAAACCAGTAGATAGCCTGCAGAGGCTCTGAGAGAGCGCTAACAAAAGCGCGACCTGACGACTGCACAGAGTCAAGCCAGCAGAAAGCAGTCGCGCCACAATCCAACAACAGCTTTCTTCCACTCTGATCAAAATTGGGGCTAGCGCCACTGACTGCGTTGCGAGCTGCGACACTGTGGTTCCAGTTCTAGAGCCGCAAGACAATGTGGCAAGTGCGACACTCGCTGCACCACCGACCGCGACAAACAAACAAAGTGTGTTTGTTTTGACGGACGGTGGCGGACTGAAGGATCAAAAGACAACTGCCACAACAAACAACCACACGCAAGAAGCAAGTAAGCAAGCAGCAGACAACAGACAACAGACAACAGACAACAGACAACCACACGCAAAAGACAAGCAAGCAAGTCGGGCTTCTTTCAGCTTTCGGGTGACTTGTGACTTGTGCAGCCGGGTTGTTTGTGAGGCTTCTGATCTTTCTTGTGTTCCCCCCTCCCCCGTTTGGCCAACAACCACACCACAGACGCATACATCCGCACATACAGTTGCGTCCGTCTGCAGGCACGCGAGAACAAGCGCAAGCTGGAAGCAAGCAAGGGACTCTGGCCGTCCGCACAAATCCACGCAGCAAGCAGCCCGCATCCGAGCCGCGTCCCGCTCGCTCGCAGCCCGATCGCAAGGAAGAGAGGGAGAGAGAGAGAGAGAGAGACAGGGAGGAGTCGCCGCCGCAGATCAGTCGGTGCACCGACAGTCCGTCCGCATCCACCCGGCCAGCTCCGCTTGTTTGCTTTCCATACAGTGTCTGTTGAGGAAGAAGAGCTCTCGACGACCACACCACAACAACAACAACAAACAAACCACAACGGACGACAGCCCGCACATATACATCGCATCACGTCCACACGACGCGCGACGCCCCGATCGACGGCTCGTGTGATTGTTTGTGCGTTTGTTTGCTTGCAGTCAGTTGCTGCGGCTGTCAGTGGTGCGATCGTTCCTCAGTATCAAACAAGCGTGTCTGAGTGCAAGCAAGCGGCAAGTCGTCGTCTGGCTGATAGACAGGTTGACGTGAGTCACTCATTCCCCCATTCGCGGCGTCCGCAGTAGAACACCGAGTCGAGTCGAGCGATCCGCATCCCCGTCCGCATTCGTCCACCCTTCGAGTCAATCAATCAATCAGTCGAACTGGCGTCGCAGGTCCAGCTCCGATCCCCACACTCGACCGCCTCCGCAGTCACAGTCCCGTCCGCATCCGCGACCAGGTTTCTGCGCGCCTCCCCTCCATCCACACTGACCACCGCCGTCTCGTCCGTTTCGTCGGTTTCGTCAGTGTCATCTGCAGGCAAGAAACGCAAGCGCGAGAACAACAACAACAGCCCGAGCCCCAGACAACAACAACTCTCGCCCCCCATCCAGCAACACAACAAGCGCAAGCTGAACAACAAGAGCAGCAAGTCCGCAGCAGCAATCACGACACTCCACATCGGCGTCGACATGCCGCTGCGCGAGCCGCCGCCGCCGCTCACGCTCTCGTTCTCCATGGCTCCTCCGTCCCAGTCGTCGTCGTCCTCATCGTCCCTATCGAACGAGTCGGCGTCTACGATCCTGGATCAGTGCCTGCAGCTCCCGAAGCTCAACCTCGGCAGCTGCAGCGCGCGCAGCAGCGCGTCCCGCCCCAAGTTCCTGGAGCTGATCGCGCCGCTCAAGTACCCGTTCAGCGAGCGTCCGGCGTGGTGTTTGAACCACGAGATGCACGCCAAGCCGCGCGCGATCACGCTCCTGGACGTCTACAAGAACCACGAGTTCCTCACCACGGTATGTCGTTAAATGGCGTTATGCGATTGATTGATGTGTGGTGTGGATTGTGTGTGGATGGTTTGCTTATTTGTAGTTTGTGCGCTTGTGGTGGATTTGTTTGTAGCACACGGTGTACCAGAAGAGCATGTATTTAATCGGCCGCAATGCCGCGATTTGCGAGATCGTGCTGAGCCACTGCTCGATTTCCCGGTTGCACGCCGCGATCCTGCACCACGAAGACGGCGCGAGCGTGTATTTAGTGGATTTAGGCTCGGCCCACGGGACGTTTGTCGACGGACTGAAGCTCAAGGTGCTGCAGCCGACGCTGCTCGTCCACGGCTCCCTCCTCAAGTACGTAGTTGAGCTGCAGCATCTCTCTGTCTATCCAGCCTCTCTGGTTCTGACTGTGGGTGTCGTCGTTTTGTGTGGCATGTTATTTTTCGATCAGGTTTGGCGCGTCGTCTCGGTCGTACACGTTCAAGTCGTTTGACTCGCGAGAGCAGATCGCGGAGATCGTGAAGGCGCAGGTCGGTCTGGACGCGGACGAGCTCGCGCTCAACCACAACACGTTGCTGAACCGCGCGATCTCGTACCGCATCGAGCTCTCGCCCAACATGCAGAACGACGACCCGATGACGTACCCGTCGGGCACGAATCCGCACGAGGACCAGCAGCAGCCGCAGGACCCTGGACACCAGCGACGCAGCAGCACGGACGACCTCACGCTGTCGCTGGCCGCGTTTCGCCACGACGAGCCGGCGCGGAAGCGCTCGCGGGGTCAGTCGGGCAACTCGCAGGGTTCGTCTGACAACTCGATGGGCGATGCGGCGAACCACATGATGGTGCTCGACAGTCTTCTCGACGACGCGGACGAAGAGGCGCAGGGCGTGGTCAAGAAAGTGCACTTTACGACCCAGCCGCCGATCGAGATCCCGCACGTGAGCCCGCCGGCATCGCCCGTGGCAACAGGATCTGCAGCGAACACGTGGGGCATGGCGATCGACAGCTCGAGCACCAGCAGTGGAGCTCTTGGAGAGAGTGTTGGTGTTGCTCCGTCCCAGAGCCTGCGACTCGACCTCGGGTGCCTCGCAGCGCTGACGATCCCGACTCCCCAGGGTGCCTGCAGCTGATTGAGAGACTGGCGGGAAGCGATTTTGTATTTGGTGTCAAGTGGTGGCGATGGGCAGTGACCGACCGATCTGATGAAGGAGGGAAATGGTCGGGGGCGATGGTGGTCATTTTTGTTGTGAATGAGGAGCGAGATGGAAGAAACAGAGTGTGTATGAGTACGACAATGAGAGAGAGAGAGAGAAGCGAAACACGAGTTGCAATGGGGATAGTTAGTAATTTAAAAGAGAGCGGGAGGACGGAACAGCAAGTGAATCGAACAGTGAGAAAGCGAAGAGCTACGATAGGAAGTGAGCAGGAAGAGAAATGAACATGTGATGAGAATCTGCGAAAGTCACACAAGTTCATGCTGCCATCTGAATCTCTCGGCTCTCGGCTGGCTGCTCCATGCATGCAACGTGAAGGTCACGCTGGACTTGATGAGAATCAGCCACGCAGCACGCGGCAAAACGAAAATTGCGAATCGTGTTGTCGCGCGTGTCTGTTTTGTTTGCCAGCGACACACACAACAAAAGGGACATCAAGTTCATTTCGCATGCAGTATTCATTGTTTGTAGCTTATCAAAAGGGTTTGTTGTACACGCAATAAGGGAAAAGAAATACAGCGACCAACTCACCGACATCGCAGAGCTAGCATTCCTTGCCGCACTCTTCCCGCACTGAGGGGACGGTCTCTCTGTCTATGGCATGCTGCCGGCGGGCGACTCGTACACCTGGTAGTTCGAGTGCGACTTGCCGCGCGAGCGACTCAGGTTGCGGCTGCGCGCGCTTCCAGGGGTGCGCGCGCTGCGTCTCGTCTGGCGCGTGCGGCGGATGCGCGCGCGCTCCGCCTCCATCTCGGTCTTGGTGCAGAGCATCCCGTTCTTCTGCGTGCCCACGCCGAAGAGCAGCAGCAGCACGATCACGCAGCAGCCCGAGAGCGCGTACAGGTAAATGTACTGCTTGTCCGCGTAGCTCGTGCTCACGCGGATGAAGAGCGACAGAACCGGCACCAGGAAGAAGAGCATGAAGAACAGGTTCGTGTAGAACGCGCGCTGGCTCGTGCGGAAGAAGCCCACACACGACACCCACAGCACCGACGTGATGCCCAGACCCGCGAAGAAGTACAGCAGCAGCCCCACGATGCGCAGCATCAGGTACTCGGCGTCATCCTTCCACGTGCCCATGCTCACGTTCACGCCCAGGATCGCCACGAGCGCCGCGATCGGGATCAACGTGCAGAACAGGATGCGGCGGTGGTCCACGCGGTCCATAAAGAAGAACGAGAACAGCGCGCCGAGGAACTGCAGCGACACGCAGTTCACAAACATGTACTGCGCGTTCTCGATCGAGCTAAACTTCTGCGACATGTACATGTTCAACGCTCCCAAGAACAGACCCGACACGAGCATCAAGAAGATGCTCAGCAGGAACTTGAACACCGACCCAGCGCCGTCGGCGGACGCACCATCGCGCGAATCGCCACCAGACTCTTCCTCGCGGATCATCTTGAGCTCCTCCGACACGCCTTCCTTGCGACGAAGCACCGCCAAGCAGCGCTCGCACGCCTCGAGACCTTCGCGCAGGTACACCCAGTATGGACTCTCAGGGAAGATGTACACGGCTGGCGTCACGATCGACAGGATCACAGTCGCCACGAACACCTGCCAGACCCAGCCGACCGATTTCGTCGACGACGAGAACCACGCGCACGCGAGCACACCAAGAACGAAACCCAGTCCGAGCAACAACAGCGCCTTGCCGCGCATGTCGCGCGTCGCAATCTCGTAGATGTACATCGCAAGGGTCGGCAGCAGAAGCCCGACAGCACAGCCAAGCAGACCCACGCCAGGGAACAAGAAGCTTTCGCCCGAAGTCTGCACCGCGCTCACCGAGACCATGCCGAGCATCGCCAGCACGCCGCCGCAGACAATCGACAGGCGACGTCCGATGAAGAAGTTCGTAAAGCCAGCGATGAAAGTGCCGCCGACGCACGCGAAGTAGAACACGTACGTCGTCGTACCGTCGCCCGCCTTGCCGTCCAGCAGCTCGTACGTAGTGACGTAACTGATGAAGCCTGGGGTCGATTCGAGGGTTGTGAACAAGTGGAAGATCCAGCCGCAGCCAGTGCCGCCGAGAATGCCCATGAACGCAGCCAACGAGAACGCGTACTGCGACGACGCCGACACGACCTCCGAGAAACCCTTGTTGTACATCATACGCGTCTGGATGATGTTGAGGAACGGGATGCCCGACATGATGAACAGCGGGATGATCATCGCCGTGCAGAACACAAAGTCAAACAGGAACGCGAGCTGCTGGAACATGCCAACGGACGCGATCGACGAGTTCTTGAAGCTCCACATGCGAACCATCTCGTTCAAGCCGTAGAGACCACCCATGTAGCCGAAGAAAAGCGCCATCGAAGAGTCCATCGTGGCGTCCCAGACGACGCGCGCAACCACAAAGTACCCGACCAGACACGCCATGATACTGGCCAAATACAAACCCGCGCGCACTGGAGCAGGCGTGCCCTTCATGGCGACTCCTGCTGCGCCAAAGACGCCCAGAACCAGCACTGTCGCAATCACCGCACCGAACACCAGCGCGACCGCAAGGGCGTTCCAGCGCAGCGTGATCACGTACCACATCAGCAAAAAATGACGACTCTCGCGCAAAAGCACGGTGAAGCGAGCGATCGGCTTGGTGTTGTGGTAGAGACTGAGCTCGCCCTTCCACCAGCTGATCCAGCCACCGTTCATTGGAAGATCTTCGTCCTTGAATGACTCGTCCGCGTACATCCACACCGTCCACGCCTTGACATCCGCCTTTGTCTTCTCCCAGTCGAGACCGTCCGTGTTGAAAATGTACGGCGACATCAGCCACAGAATGGAAATCGTCCAAATCGCAAACGTCTGCACGCCGAAGCCCTGCGAAGTTTCACAAAAGTCGCTCGACAAACTCTCCGTCACTGGTCCATCGCGCTTACAGATGTTGAACGAACCGAACGTCAGGTACACCAGACAGAGCCCAACGAGCTCAAACGCCTTGCGGTAGTGACTGTTCGCGTACGCCTTGTAGAGCAGCACAAACGTCTCACGCGTGATCTTGAACCCACGACCCGTCGCCTTGTACTGCGCTTCTCCATGCAGCAAGTTGTTGTCAAAGTAGTGCATCGTTGTGCCGACTTGGAAGATGAAGAACGCTGGTCCACCAGTGATGATCATTTCAATCAATTGCACAAGACCTCTGCGGATACCCATTTCGCCAAAGTACACGGCGATCAGAGGGAGCGAGAGGAAGAGACCGGCCTGGATGTAGTACTGCGTGTTGATGACCGCATCGGAGTCGTGGTACGCGCGGTCGACAAAGTCGAAGTTCTCGTTCAAGTTGATAATGTCCTGGGACTCCATCTTGTAAATCACTTGCGCCTGCACACCCGCGAGCGCCATGTACACCTTGCTGTACATGTACACGAAGGTGGTCACGATCGTCATCCACGTCGCGAAGTAGAAGCCCGTGTGCGAGTAGTACATCGAGTTGAGGCGGAAGAAGTCCATGAACTGACCCATGCGGTGAGCTTCACGCGCGAGCGAGGTTTCACCAGCACCGTTCGCCAGCTTGCCCTCAAACATCGAAATCTGCGAGAGAGCCACATCACGACCCTTACCGCACTGCATGAACTCCACGTGCGTGACCACTCCGCCACGAAGAGTCGAGTTGAAACCAGCAAACACATCTTCCGACAAGTTGATGCCCTTGCTCGCCTTCGACACACCGCCGCGGGTGAGCGCCAACACCTTGTCGAACACATCGGGGTGACCGTAGTGCATGCGCACGTACAGAGGGTCCGCCAACACACGCTGAGACAGCGTCACGAACACCAACTCTTGCCACGTCTTGAACTTCGCAAGCGACGACGCGTTACCCGTGAAAATGTGCTCGCGCATACCAATGATCGACACAGGCTTCTTCGATGGGTGCAGGTCCGCGGTGCGCAGCATCTGCGGCATCTTCAAACATTCTTCAAAGTAGTGCTGCTGGTTCATATCAATCGTCTGCACAAACTCTCCACGCGTGAACTGCATCGCGTTGTTCTGGTTCTCAGGCTTGCCTTCGCCCAGCACTGGATCGCCAGGCAGCTGGTAGCGGTACACTTCAGCGATTTCACCACTCTCGCTCTTGATGAGCACGGTGTCGTACGTTTTCTCGCCGTTATGTCCTTCGATGGTATCCACGTACGCGACACGCAAGTTCGGGTATTCTTGCAACAGGTAGTCAATGTCGTCGGCTTGCTGCTTGTTCTCCTTGCGGTGCTTGCCATACACTTGACACGCACAAATGTACGAAAACTTGAGACGCACCATGTCTTGCAACTGGGTCTGCTTCTGCTCCGCTGTCTTGCCTGGGCTCGAACCGATTTCCAACCAGTGCAAGATCTTGATCGCATCTTCGTACATCATCATACCCTGCACCGTACGCGCAAGCGTCTGCCCACGGTACGACGCCCAAAGACGAATGTCCAGAGGGTACTGCTTCTGAGCTTCTTCAGGAGAGCTGACGTCCATTCGTTCCAAAAAGTTGAGCCACTCTTCTTCGTGGATCTTCGTCAAGTACTTGAGGATCGTCAGGTTCTTGCCGTCTTCCTCGACCTTTTCGAAAATTGGGTGGTTCACAAGCGGGTTGTTCAAGTCTTCCAGCGAAAAGAGAACGGTCTCGGCGTAGAATGGCGTGACAACCGAGAACGATCGCATCTCCTTGATCGCTTGCAGCTGCGGGATGTCCATCACCAGCGACTTCATGAAAAAGCCCAAACGACGCTGCGCTTCCGTGCAACGCGGCATCGCTTCCGAGCGTTCCAAGGACAACAGCAAGCACGCGCGGGTAGCCGCACCCATGGAGCTGTCGTTGCAAAACAGGTTCACAAGACCACGCGACGCGTACAAGTAGCCATTCGTGCTGGAGCAGAACTTGGAGTTGCTGAACTTGCGCTGCAGAGCAGGATCGACACAGAACGCCTGGAGCGTGTTCAGGAACACCTCCATCTTGTTCACAAAGTTGCGCACAACGCCCATCGTGTGCACGCGAGCGCCAGGCATGTGCTGCGATTGCACCTCTGGGTCTGGGAGTTCGAGGATTTCCTCCAAAAGATCAACGACAGCAGCACGAAGACGCACGAGCTCGCGAACGTGGAACGACTTCATGAAGCCGCCCGCACTCGCAATGTCTTCAATCATGCGGAAACCTTCGAGCACATCCGCGTCGTCGTTGCCGAAGAGCGACGTCAGCACATAGAAACTCGCAGTGTAGAAGCTGCGGAGCGCAGAGAGACAGTCGCTCTCGACCAGCGCGACGCGCAGCTGCGACTCGCCCTTGCCTTCCTTCGCAGTCTTGATCGTCAAGTTCATGGCTTCGCCGAGCTTACCAGCCGAAAGGAACACAGGCTCGAACACTTCGCCGTTGCTGCGGATGTCGTACTGGAGGATAGCCGCTTCCTTGTCGTCGAGCAAGTCACCTTCGCGGAACGAGTTGACGATCTCATTCCAGACCACGACGAAGCGCAGCATCATCTGGGACTCGTAAGCCGCAGCCAGCGCGCTTGGACGAGACGAGTCGTTTCCGTTCGCAGAGGCATCGCTCGCACGCGCCAGCGTCGTCACGACCTTTTGATCGAACAGTTGTGGAGCGACGCGGAACGCCTTCGACATCTCCTTGACACCGCGGATCTCGCCAGTTTTCATAAGCACACCCTTGAATGCACCGAGCAAAGCCTGGAAGATCGTAAAGTAGATCTGCGTGTCGTAGTTGAAAATGAACGCCACTGGCAACCAGAGCGACAGGATCACTCCCATGTTGTGGAACGACACGAGCGAGCTTTGGTATTCGAGCTTCATCGAGTAGATCGCGAGCGTCGGGAGCATCAGCGGACGGATCAGGATGAAGTACGACGTGACCGCCTTGATCGACCAGAGGATCAACCAGAACGTGATGTACTTGATTTGGTACGAGAACGGCGGCGCCATGTTGCGACCAACGTAGCAGCTTTCGCCTTCACGCACAAACTTGGCGGCAAAAGTGCCCGAGATCAATTGCGGCGAGAACGCTTGCACCAAGAGCACGAGCAGACCGGGGACGAAGAACCCACCGGTGATCGGCAAGAACTGGTCCAAGAGCGCCGTGTCGCGCGCTTCATTCAGCGGCACAAAGATCATGATCCCAAAGAGCGCCGCGAAGCCGCCATTCCAGAGCATGCGGATCACGAGCGCCGAGCCGTACGTGAGCGAGCGCGAAGAGGACGAAGACTTCTCCTTCGCGACCAGCAAGTGCCACCCGTGGCACGCCTCCAGCACACACTTGAGGAACGCGAGCAGTGCGTGCGAGAACGGGATCGACACGACCGCGAGCTTCAGGTCGCGCGTCGAGTACGGCTCGACGACGTCGCCGATTCTTCCAAACTGCACAAACCCGCTTTTCCCCCCATCCGGCGAGATCGTGACCGCGAACGCGAGCACCGTGAGCAGGTTCATAAACATGAGGTTGAACTGGAAAATGCGGTAGTAGTTGAGCACGAGCGTGAAGATGCTGCGGTGCTCGTAGAAAGTCTTGCCGTGGTTCTGGGTGAGTTCGCGACCGACTTGCGTGATGTCGATGCTGAGGCAGTGCTGCTTCCAGAAGTACTCGTTGATATCGTCGTAGTTGCGGATCTGCACGTGCTCGAGCGGCTTCTTGAGGTTGTTGCGGCGCTGCATGTTGCTGCACTCGCTCCAGATCGGACGCACGACGTTCTCCAAGTACCACCCTTCCGGCTTGCGTTCTTGGATGTTCGGGTCGGCGTTCACGAGCGTCATCATCTGGTGGTAGATGTAGCAGAGACACTCAGGCATGTGGCGCAAGTTCGCCGCCTCACCCCACACGAGGAAATACAGCATCAAGTCCATGTGCAGCGGGTGCTTGACCTGCGGTGCCGCCGTGCCGCGAAAGTGCACCGGCTGCGCATTGAGGAACTTGCACCAGTCGCGGTAGTTGGAGAAGAGCTTCTTGTGCAGTTCGACAATGTACTGGTCCGGCGCGTCCGAAGGCTTGGCGCGCGCGCGGTCGTTCGCGAGCAGCAGCAGCACGTGCTCGCGCTGGTTCGCCACCGAGCCTTCCTGGAAACCAAACTTGGTGTGCAGCATCTCGCTGCACGCATCGATCGACGACTCGTCGTCGTCCGTGAACTTGCCCTCCGTCGACTTGGAACTCAGTGGCGGTTGCTGCACGTCGAGCGACGTGAGCCGCGTGCTGAAGCGCTCCGTGCGCTCCGACTTGTTGCGGCGTCGGTCCGCATCGAGCTCAAAGTAGTTGGAGCTCGCGCGCTTGCGGTACTCGCTGCCACCGCCGCGGTTGTACGACTCGTTCAGTTCGCGGGTCGCCATGCTTGCAATGTGCTCTTGGTCTTGAGCTTGGACGCGTCAAGTGAATAGAACTAGAACGTCTGCAACGAAATGCTGTCTCTTCCCAACACAAACAAAGACCAGCAGCAAGCGTGGGCTAGCTAGCTACGCAGCGGATCGAATCGAGAGAAAGCGCACCGAGTGCCTCGTGAGCTCGCTCGCCTGCGGCTGCTGTACGGAAGAGATCGATCGCGATCGGTCGGTCCGTTTCCTTCTCGCCTTCCTCCTCTTCTTCTTCTCCTGCTCGTGCGCGCGCAGTTGCTGTTTTAACTAACGGCGTCAAGCAAGCGAAGAGATGGAAACTGATCGCGTTGTTGTTGTTGTTGCAGGCTCTTGCGTTTGTTTGTTGTTTGTCTTGCGAATGTGCTTGCTTGCTTTTTTGCTTGATATGTGCAGACAAGTGGTTGCTGCGTGAGGGGATGGATGGATTAGGGGAAGGGAGTGGGAGAGAGGGATTGGAGAAAAAAGTCAGCTACTATTATAGCCCTTCCCCTGCGCAGTTTTCGCCAATCAGATCGCGGAAGAAGCAAAAGATCTGAAAGCTGTCACACAAGCAGACTTGTTCGCACTCACATGAAAAGAGCCTTCAGCAGCTATCAAAACGCACGACTCTTTCGCCATTCGATCACTTTCCATCGAGAACGGAGAGATGCTCATGCAGCCTCTTTGTTTCGTGTTGGCGAACTGCAAACCATCAACAGCAGTGCAATGGCGGACATCTCGTCTCTCCATCGCGCTGCAATAGCGCCAGTGATCGATCACTCGCCTTGCCGTCTCTCTGTGCAAAGACCAGCTGGAGGAGGTGTCCATTCTGCTTCTTGTGCTGTCGAACGCAGTCAGTCGGATTCGTTGGAGAATAGTTGACCTGAAGCCGGATGCTTTTCATATAATATTGGCAGTATACGAACCTCGTGCGGATCCCTACTTGTGCATCCTGTGAACTCGCGGCGCAGGAGCTCTGGCTACACTATTGCAAAAAGCACCCTATAATGGAAACCTGTCGAGTCCTTGATGCGTTTCGTCCTCCCCCTCATTCTGCAACTCTAGCATTTTTCTTGTTGGAAGAGAAAAGTGTGGATCAGAGAGCTCATTTCGATCCTGCGTTCATGCTTCCCATACAAACCGGCAGTGTTTTAGTCCCACCTGTGTTGCTGCTCTTCGTAAAAAAGATCGTGTGTGGGTGAATCCAAATTTTGCTGGCGAAAGAGAGAGCCAAACAGCAGCACTCTATGCTTTTTCTCACACACTTTTCGAAAGTCGCTGGATTTGCCAATTGCTTTTCATTTCCTCACTTTGCTGGATTGACTAACACCACATGTGCATTTGAGTGATGGCAGTCATGTGTGTGTGCGGAGCTCTTGTTGCCTCGATCGATCGGAGCAGGACTACACTTTCGCGATGGGTTCTGGCGGGACAGCACTGGATAGCGCAGTGAGGTGGCTCCTTCCTCCATGCTGGGACGAGTCGACTGAAAGCGGAGAATCCAGAGGTGCCATCGGCCAAAAAAGACTGCAGACGTCGCTCGCAAACAAAGCGCAGATCAAGAGTGCAGTCGCTGACACGAGATGAGTTTTTGAAGCCAAAATGAGTGCTGGAAGTTCAGAATACAATGTGAAGATGCTGAGTGTGTCCTAAATAGGATGGATCCGTCTCGAAAACAGGACGTTGTCGTGACACACGAAAAAGTGAATCAGCGAGTGCTGATCTTGAAAATCGTAAGTCGCTTCGAAGTAGAGAAACGTAGTCAAGCGCACGCTTTTGAACGAAGATCACTGTAGGCTTGGTTTCATTGTGCAAAAGCCCACCCACACTCATTCGCAGAACATGGTGAAAACCCTCGCAAGATATCAGTTTAAGGCGCAAATCCGAGCCAAATCAAAAAGCGCACACTTGGCTCGGATGCCCTCTACCAACTCTCCGTGCAACAACTCTGAGCGTTGTTGAGTTGGTGGTGGAGAAATCGCAGTTTGGTTACGAGCCACAGCTTCCAAGACTCGCCCAGACGCGCACGCAGCGAAACGAGCAATAGAAGCAGCATGGTGGTGAGACTGCGACTCGCGCGCTGGGGGCGCAAGGACCTCCCTTTCTACCGCATCGTGGCCGCGGACGCGCGCGCTCCTCGTGACGGCAAGCACCTCGAGATTGTGCGTACCATGTCGCTGGTTGTTGTCTCTGTGTGATGCGCCGCCGCATGTGGTGCTGGTGGCGAAGCGATGCTGATCGCTGTGTTCTGTGTGTTTATCTATGTAGCTGGGCACGTTCAACCCGATCGCGGCGACCGACGGTGTGAAGGAGCTGCGCGTGAACAGCGAGCGCGTGAGATATTGGGTGTCGGTCGGCGCGCAGCCGTCGGACCGCGTGAGCCACTTGCTGGGCATTGCCAACATCCTGCCGATGCCGCCAACGCGCCAGTACAGCAAGAAGAGCATCCCAAAGAAGGACCGCGAGCCAGTCAAGAAGTAAGCAGCAGCAGAGAGAGAGAGGGGCAGCGCAGGATAGAACGAGAGAGTGGGAACAGCAGCACCGCCTGCACACACGCGCACACAGAGAGATCAGAACAGAAGGAGACTGTATGTGTTGGCGCGCAAGTGCTCGCTCATACACGGCACGCGTGCGGAGCTTTTGGTGGCAGGCTCGCCGATACTCAGCATCCATACAGGAGAAACAGACACACAAACAATACACGCTACTTGCACACACACACTGTAGGCGCTTGGGTGTCTTTTGCATGGAGCTCCTAATGTCTGCACTTATGCCATCGCCTGTTTGTCGTTTCGCTCGAAGAAAGACAATCGAGCTGTGAAGCAGGAGCGGGTTCCAAACGCGAAACAACGGAAGTCCTGTACGGTATCAACGAAATCGTCAAACAAATCTATATCTCTCTTCATTCACTCCCATCCATCCGCGCTCAGCATTGCTCTCACTGTCGAGAGCTAAGGTTCGCATTGTCGTCTATTTATCCTTTCTGCTCGTTCGCCGGTTCTTGAGCGGTCCCGAGCCGCCGCCCTTGAGCATGTTGCCGCCCTTCTTGACCTGCTCGTTGAACGTGGCGTTCTGCTCCTCGAGCCACTTCCAGATCTCCTTCTGCTTCTCCTTCTTGGCGTCCAGACGCGCGGTCTCCTCCGTCTGCTTCTCGCGCGCGAGGAACTCCGAGTCGCGGCGCAGCTCGCGAGCCGCACCCTTGCGCGCGCGCTTCACCTGGCGCTGCAGCTGCTTGAGCTTGGCTTTGTCGCGGTCCGCGCTCTTGTCTTTGCGCAGCGTGTAGTTCTCGTCGAACTTTGGCGTGAACGTCGGCAGCACCGACGGCGCGAAGCTCTGCAGGCGCAGCGGCGTCCGCGCGGTCCAGCACTTCTCTAATTGGTCGGCGACGAACGCGATCGTCTGGTTCACGTCCGCGCTCTTGCCGTCGAAGAGCGAGCGCGTGAGCTCGTGCAGCAGCAAGTACACCGGGTGGAAGAGCTCGTCGAACGACGGCAGGTGCGCGTACTGCTCGGCCGCGAGACGCACGACACCAAGGATGCCCTGGACGATCGACGCGGCAGAGACCGACGACGACGCCGCGAGCTGCAGGCTCGGGAGCTTCAGTCCTTCTCCCGTGTTGGCAGCCACCCATTCCTGCAAGTCCGTGTGCAGAGCGTGCGGCTCGCCCGAAGCGCTCAAGAACACGCGCAGCAGCTTCTTGATGCACACGAGCACTTCGGGCGTGAAACGCTGCTTGTCCTTGGTGATCTGCAGCACCAGCGTGCACGTGAAGAGCGCCTGTGTGGCTTCCTGGCGCGAGTCAAAGCCGCCGCTGACGAGACACTCACCCAGGAGCGTCTCGAGCGGCGAGATGACGTTGTGGCGCAAGTCCGACGTCGGGAAGATCTGGATCAGCACCTTGAAGAGCAGCAGCTCCGACAGCTCGGGCCACTTGGACGGCGACTTGGAGCTGTGCAGGCGCTTGAAGAGGTTGATCAGCAGCTCGCGCACGATCACGCCGGCCGTGTCGCTCAGTTGCTGCGCGAGCGCGTACAGGTGCTTGGACAAAGCGTCCAGCTACAGAGGACAGAGTAACAATACCAATAGAAACACACACAGGGGTAGTTAGACACGAGTGCAGTATCCTCGGTCAAGGACTTCCACTTTAAGCAAACGTACGTCTTCTCGGTGGATCGCGTAGTGGCCAGCCCACTTGAGGAACTGGCGGATCAGGATCGCGAAGAAGCTCTTCATCTTCGCCTGGTTGTCCACGCTGATGCGCGGCGAGTAGTACGTGATCACGCGCTCGACGATCAGCGAGCGGTTCGCAGGCGAGCTCTTGGCGTGCTTCTTGAAGAGCGCTGTGAGCTCTTCGGGGCTCTCTGGGCATGGGAACACGAACGGCAGCTCGTCCGCGGCTTCCTTGCGCTTGCGCTCCTTCTCTTCCTCGCCTTCTTCGTCTTCTTCCTCGTCCTCGTCGTCATCGTCCTCTTCCACCTCAGCATCCTCGCCACCGCCTTCGCCTTCTTCCTTCTCCTCATCGTCCGAGTCGACTTCCGAGTCGGTTTCCGAGTCATCTTCCTCTTCTTCCTCCTCTTCCTCTTCATCGCCCTCCTCCCCTTCTCCTTCTTCTTCTTCTTCTTCCTCACCGCCGTTGAAGCGCGCGTCAAGCGCATAGTCGCTCGACAGGTCATCGTCGGTCGGCGGCATCACGATCAGCTGCGGGGTCTTCTTCTTCTTGTCCCCCGCCTTCTTCCCCTTCTTGCCGCGCTTGCCCTTCTTGCCACTCATGTCATCATCGCTGTCGTCATCGTCATCGTCACCTTTCATGCGAGCAACGCGCTTCTTCTCCAACTCGGCGAGACGGTCGCGCTCCTTCTGCGCGGCTTCCTCGGGGGACATGCGGCGCTCCGTGGCCTTCACCTTGGCTTCGTACGCGAACTCGCGCGTGAGCTTGTCGAACTCGTCCATGGGCGTCTTCTCCGCGATCTCCTTGCCGTTCGCGCGCGTCGGGCGGAACTCGAGCAGCGCGCGGATGTCGTTGAAGCCTTCGTCCAAGTTGTCAGTCGACTCTTCCTGCGCAGACTTGTTCTTCTGGCGCTCGGCCTTGTACATCTTGGCCTTCAGCATCACCTCCTGCATGATCTCCTTGTGGGTCTTCTTGCGTCCGTCCTCGCCCACACCTTCTTCGCCCTCGGCGCCGTCCGCTGGTCCGTAGTGACCCGAATTGGAGCTCCCACCGCCAAAGTGCAGCTTGTTCACGATCTCGCGGTCCATCTCGCGGTTGTGGTCGTCGTCCTCGAACTCCTGCTCGAACGCGCCGTCGTTGTTCAGGTTGTCGTAGTCGTCGATCTTGGCACCCTTGTGCGTCAAGAAGAGCTCGTCGTCGTCGTTGTCGTCGTCCGAGTCGTGCAGCGCGAACGCGCTCGCGTTACGCAACTTGCGCTTGCGCTCGGTCTGGAAACGCGCGATCATCTTGTCCTCGAGCGACATGGTCGGGTCCTGCTCGCCCAATCGGCGATCCTTGAACATGTTGGCTTTGTTCCGCGCCTGGAACTGCGCACCGAGCGTCTTCCTGCGCTTCGCCTCGGCTTCCGCACGCGCCTCGGCGACGTTGCGACCCTGACCCTTCACGCGCTTACCGATCACCTCGTACTTCGTCTTGGTGTTGCCGCGCACGTCGAACGGGTTGCGGCCGCTCGCAGACGACGAGCGCACCACGGCGACTTTAGGAGCGGCATCACGTCCACCACCACCTCCACCACCACGTCCACCTCCACGGCCACGGCCACGCCCGCCGCCGACCTTCATGCTGCCTCCTTTCTTCATGAACACCATCGTGGCTCTCGAGGCGCTAGGTACTGAATGCAGCAGCGAGCACGAAAGAGAGAGAGAGGATAAAGAGAGAGAGAGACTAATGGAGTCAAGCAAGTGTGAATTTGCTGCTGGCTCACTCGCCTATTGATTGCAGCTCTTCTCAGCGCCAATCAAACGCTGTCGACAACGCTTCATAGTGATTCACTCAGCTACTGGAGGCATCACAATAACTGTGCATCTGGTGTTGTTTCACTATTCAGATAGCTCGAAAGCTGGGATGCATTCTGTGCTCATATTATTATGCTTCCTACTGTTGTGCATTCAAGCTTTTTTGGAAATGGACGGAGTCTGCATTATGGATAGAAAACCCGACCAAAATTGCAGTTGCGAACCTCGAGTCAATGGCATGCATGCGATCTGCTCACTCGCTTTTGGTGACGAATTACTGTGCACACTCTGTGCATCCCTCGCCAGTACCAGACAGCTCCTAAAAGCGAGGGAACTCAATGATCAGAAACACATTTGGTTTGTGCAGGAAAGCACAGCTGTTAAAGGGGATCGTTAGTGACTCAAAACGAAACGTGAGTGACAGAGCAGAGTGCAAGCCTCCATTGAGCATCAAGCGTGCCTGCGTGCTCACAAGTCGCCACGTTCCCTCGCTCCGAGCACATCCGAACCCAGTTGCCCAAAGACATATCCAGATCGTAAGCATGGCGCACTTTGGGGGCCACGAGCCGCTGGACGACGACGAGCTCCAGATGTCGCTGGACGACGACATGCGCGCGCTCGAAGCGCTGGATGCCGAGGACCGCGACGTGGACGTGGACATGGACGCCGTCGAGGGCTTGGACGACCTGGACGAGCACCAAGAGCAGCTAAAGCAAGAGCAGCAGCACGGCGGTGGGAGCGGTGGCGACGGCGACGTGTTCCGACCGAGCGCGATGCTGGACCGACGCATGGAGGAGGAGTGGGTCGGCGGCGCGTTCTACTCGACGTGCTTCCAGGCGTCCGAGCTGGTGGAGAAGGACCTCGACGGCGGCTTCGTCGACATCGAGCAGATGCTGCTGAGCGAGTCGGAGGAGTTTCTCACGACCCACTTTGGGAACGCGAGCGACGACCAGCTCCATGCGCAGCTGCTTGACGGAGCACACAACGGCACCAGCAGCGGCGAGAGTGATCAGATCAACCAGCGGCAGCGCATGATCCGAGCCGAGATCACTGCGCGCCACTTTCTACACGCGAGGCGCAACGCCAGCGGCGACAATGAGAGCGACGCCGCGCAGCTGCAACAGCAGCGACTGGTGCTGCTCAAGCAGGCGATCACGTCGTCTGCGCTGCCGTCGTCGCCGATTTTCAACATGCCGCCAAAGTACTTTGAAGGGGGTGTGCAGAGCTCTCCGCAGAAGCGCCGCGCACATCGACGCACGTTCGGCGAGCGCACGCAGCCATTTGCGTTTGGCAGCAGCAACACGTGCACGTTCAAGCAGGAGGATCCGTCTGCGGCGCGAATGACCAGCGACAGCTATTACCAGATCAACAGCAGCAAAGAAGCCATCCTGAACAACGAGAATTGTCCGTCGCACCCGAGCGCAACGCCATCGGACGAGGTGTGCATCAAGGAAGAAATTGTGGACGCTGGTGCTCACTATCGCGTTGCCCATGTCGGTGTTGAGACGACGACCGAGTCGGAAGCCGAAGAAGGTATGGACGAGGGTCATGGAGATGATGAGGAGGAGATGAAGGCGGCTGCGGGAGTGGACAGTCGCGCGCAGACGCCAGTGACACTCGTCCCGTTCACAGGCTTCCGAAGTATCAGTGACGACCACCGGTACAACAACAGCAACGAGACTGACGAAGAAGAGATGAGGACGACTCTGCGGACCCCACTGCTCCGAAGCCTCTCGTCTCCAGCACCGTCGATCGCAGCAGAGCAGCAGTTTACGCCACAGCAGCAGCAGAATCTCTCCGGCGGGTACGCGAGTCGGTCCATGTCGCCCGCCGATGCGTTCGAGAAGGTCGCGGTGGTGCTGCAAGTCGCAAAGGACTCGCCAGGACGAGTGGACAGGTTTGAGTGGCGCATCGGCGGCTCGGCACAGACACAGCAACAACAAGGCAGTACTGGAAACAACAACAAGACGCGACCAGATCTTTCGGCGCAGCTCGGGAAGGCGGACGCGATCCTGAGATCGACCAGCGACGACTCTCTCTCTCCCTCTCTATCGGGACAAGACGAGAGCAAAACCAGCACGAGTGCGGCTGCGACACTCCCGCCTCGGTACTTTCGCGGCGTCACGAGCTCCCCGCAGAAGCGGAGAGCGCACTCGACCACGTTCGGCTCGTTCGCGCGCTCGTTCTCGTTCACGGGCTCGTCTGGTCCGCCCAGCGACCTGTGAGAAGGAGAGCAATCGCAGGCAGTGAAGATGGCTTGAACAGCAACAGCAGTGGGTGGTGTGTGCGTTTTTGGTTTGATGATGAACTTGGTTCATTTAGTAGTAGTCAGCATTAGGAGATTTTTAGGCTGGCTGGAAGCTGTGCGAAGGGTGCTGTATATTTACCAGAGAAGGAGAAGAAAGCCATTCAAGAAACATTGAGAACCTCACTCACCCGAAGAAGAAGACCAAACAAACAACAGAAATGAAAGCAAGCAGCATCTCCTTACCTCTTGCAGGCTTCGGCGTCTCTGGCTGGTTCCATTCTCCTATCACTCTTGACCACTAGGAGTCTTGAGAATAGATCAGCGGCGTCTTTTCGATCCTTGTGGTGGCCGGTTGGCTCATTCCTCATCAAGAAGAGCTCAGTCCCGAGTTATGGAGGACGAAGACGAAGACTCGCAGCTCCGACTGGACAGCAAACCGGCGAGCATCGGCACGGCTGAGGTGTTTCTGCGGCCGCTGCGGTTCATGTGAGTCTCTCTCTCTCTCTCTCTTTGTCGCCTGAGAAGCAAGCCTATCTCCAAATCACCCATCCATTCATCCATGCAATGCGCCACTTTGCCTAATCGAGTGGTACCATGTTGTCTCGCGTGATGCCGCAGGTTTGACGTGGAGACACAGATCGCAATCGCTCCCCACCATTCCGTCACTTCAACAGCAGCAAGCTCCCCGAATGGCGACAGAGACACTGACGATCCACTTGGCCGCGTGCACGTGCACCTGATGATCGCGACTCGGCCGCCACTGATCGAGCGCCAGCAGGCGAACGGCTTCCTCCGCGCTGTACGCGCAAGTGGAGCGCAGGGCTCAAGCGAATTCGATGACATCATACATGACAATGGTGACGAAGATGACACAAAGCTTCAGCACATTGATCTGGACACAAAAGACGAAGAGGAAGGGGAGCTCCGGGGCTTGAAAGGCTCGTTCGCGTGGCTTCTCGTGCGCATGCAGCAGTCACAGGATGGGTACCAGCAGTCGCGTAAATTGTGGGACGCGCGCGTGCAGTGCCAGGTCACGTCCGCCTCGGAGAGCTACCTGCTGCCAATCGACCACACCAATGTACGAATGCACGCCTCGTTCGAACCCATCAAATGGCTTCGTTGTCTCATGCGCCAACCTTCGCACCCGTTAGGTTATCAAGCTCCTGGTCACCGACGAGCTGCTCGACCAGGTCAACACCAAAACGCTCGAGTTCACCTTCATCTCACCACCACCACCGCCATCAGCATTAGCGCTCTCAGCGCCACAAAACTCACAGAGTCCGCCTGCACATGTCGAGCCGCCAGCGTCACCGCCAGCAATAGCAACAACAGCAAAGAGCGAAGCGAAAGATCACCACGTTGACGGCGATCACGACACCGCCAGCGCCAAGAGCTACAAAGCCGAACTGAACGCCAAGGAACTCGAACGAGCCCGCGTTGCAGAACTGGAGCACGAAGCGAAAGCGGCTGGAGCATGAGCGCAGCGCGAGCAACCAGTAGGAGCTGCAGACACGCGAAGAGCAGAACCACCAGCTCGCGCACCTCACGAAGCAGCTAGAAGACCAATTGCAGGGCAAACAAGAGTTCATGAGCAACTTACAGCAGACGACGCAGAAGACCGACCAGACCATCGAGGTACGTCCATCCATTTCTCTTCATCTTCTTACGCTAGGCTCTAAAGCTCTACCGCTCTCCTGGGGCTGTCTTCACGTCTGCCTTCTTTGCGTCTCTTTCGCTTGAACGCCGTGATGCTGGATTCGCGCTTTCTCTGCTGTACACGACGCGACACACGAGCAGCTTCGGAAGCAGCGCATGGCTGGCGACGCGAAGGAGCGCGAAGAGCTCCAGCGGCGACTGCGCGCGCTCGAAGACGAGAAGCTCGAGCTGCTCAAGAAAAGCCACGCGTGCGCTCTGCAATAATACAAAAACCGACCAAAACGTAGCGTATACGCCACCACCTCAACACACCCAACCGCGTCTTCTGCACACCGATCTCTTTCTTTCTCTCTTTCTGTCGCTTGGCTCAGTCGTATTACTCCGCTCGCGAATGCGCCGACTGCTACTGCTGCTCGTGGATATGTGCGCTCGCCTGCTCTTTCTTTCTCGTGATGGCCGTGAGCAGCGTCGGCTCTTCCTGGAGCGTCTCGTACATGCGCAGCGTGTCGTAGCCTTCCTGCAGGAACTGCTGGATCTTGGCGGCGCTCTCTTCTCCGCGGCGCAGGCGGATGAGCTCGCGCGTGTTGTAGTGCAGCTTCTTGCCCATGCTGCGCTCGGGGAACGCGCGCGAGACGCGTAGCACCTGGCGGTAGAGCTGCAGCACCTGCTGCTTCGTGTGTGGCGCGCTCATCGCTCGCTGTCTGTCTTCTAGGTCGAGTGGCGAGATTCGATATGCTTGAGCTCTTCCAGTTCTTTTGCTTTTTTGTCATTTTGTCATTTTGCATTTTTGCATTTTTGCATTTTTGCATTTTTGCATTTTTGCATTTTTGCATTTTTGCTGCTTTTTTGCATTTTTGCATTTTTGAGCGCTTCCCATTCCGCAACTGCAACATCCCACTATCGAGTAATAAGAAAACAGTATTTTGAGGAAAAAACACATTCTAGCCAAAACTGTAACAATGAGCACCATAAGAGTGATGCAGCATTTATTGGAGGATACGATATGATATCCCGTCACTCCCAAGCTTATCTCGACCACCTCGTTCTATTCAACACTCTAATCAAGCTTGCAGGAGTGTGAAAGTTCACAATTTTAGCCACTCAGAGGGCCGTTTTTGGTGTTCCATACAAGTCCCCAATCATTTTGGGAATGGTTGCAACTCATCGAACAACTTGCGATACAAAATTCAAGCTCAAACTGGAAGTGTTCAGTCATTGGTTGCAGTTGGGATCTCGTTGATTGCTGTGCATAGGAGGATGTTCTATTTTAGGATGTGAGCCAGTTGTTTTTCATTGATGACATTTTATTCACCCTTTAACAAAAGTGATGGATTCTCTATTTCAGCAATTATATCCAGAGATGTTGTACTTTTAGGCTGTAACTGCCAACCTCTTTCCTGACACTTTCCGTGTTCATGATGAAGCATTCTGAGTGTGAAACCAGATTCGTCGGCATCCAGTGTCGAAGAGCTGAGTTTGTGCAGACTCGAGCACTGTGGACCTCCGAGCGACACTGAACGCCAAGTATGGACTGAGAGCAGAGAGTGAGTGGGGATACGAAGACTGCACTTGATTGAGGCTGTTCCCTGCAAGTGCAAGCGCGACTCTGACCTTGGTCTTCGTATGCTCAAGAGCAGCTTCCAGCTGATGCCGATCCAAGCATGCGCTAGTGCAACCGCATATCAACAACCTCGTGGCTAACCACACAACCAAAGTGAACCCATCATCATCCCACATGGATCCACTCACCTTCCATTTGCTCTGCTCATCAACACCTCAACAGCTCTATCGTGCTCACGCGTCCTGCAGTTCGTGTCCACTCCGACGGTTCATTCTCCATTTCGCCCGCTCTTTGAACAATGAGCAGCCTGCCACTGCAGCACAAGCCGCCAGAGTACGGCTCACTCCCCACTACAGCGGACGACGCCACCACCGTCCAGGGTCGCAAGCATGCATCACTGCTCGCCCGCGCGCTCTTCAGCTACGTGAACCCGATCATGCGCGTGGGCAACGCGCGCCAGCTCAACATGGACGACCTCTGGGTCCTCGAGGACGAGAACACGTCTGCGGCAACCTACGCCGCGTTCAAGAAGCAGCTCGACCAGCACAAAGGGTCGGTGCTCTGGGCTCTGCTGACCACCCACGCCTCCACGCTGTTCGCGTGCGGCGTCGGCGCGCTCTTCTCTGCCTGCTGCGCGGTGTTCGCGCCGGTCGTGCTGCACCGCGTGATCGACGCGTTCACGGCGCCGCAGATCGACCTGAAGAGCCTCAGCGTGTGGCTCGGCGCGTTCTTCGCCTCGCGGCTGCTCAATGCGCTGGCCATCACGCAAGTCGCGTTCGCCCTCAACGGCGTGGCGCTGCGCATCACGGCGTCGCTCAAGGCGCTGATCTTCCAAAAGGCGCTCAAGCGCAGCCTGCAGAGCAAGGGCGACGCGGCGGTGGACATCTCGAACCTCTACACGTCGGACGTGAACAACACCATGTGGGCGGCGTTCCAGATCAACAGCCTCTGGATCCTGCCGCTGCAGATCGCCGCGGTCATCTACCTGCTCTACGCGGCGATCGGTCTCGCGGCGTTCGCGGGGCTGACCGTGGTCGCTGCGACGATGGTCTCGAGCCTCGCTATCGCCTCGGTCAGCAACGCCGCGTTCCGAGACGCCATGACGAGAATGGACGCGCGCATGAAGACCGTCAAGGAGGTCTTTGGCGCGATCCAGACCATCAAGTTCAACGCGTGGGAGGCGCAGTTCGCCGCGCAAATCGGCCAGGCGCGCGCGTTCGAGCTGGCAGCGACCGCCAAGTACCTCTACTTCGGCTGCGTGTCCGTGTTCGTGCTCTGGGCGTCGCCGATCCTGGTCTCCACCGTGTCGTTCGCAGTCTACACGCTCGTGCTGGGCGAGACGCTGACCGCCGCCAAGGCGTTCACGGCCGTCGCGCTGTTTAACGCGATCCGAGACCCGCTGCGCGACCTGCCGAGCGCGATCCTGCATCTCGTGCAGATCAAGATCTCGCTCGGCCGCTTTGCGCAGTTCCTGGCGCTCGACGAGTTCAACCCTGATAACGTCACACGCGAGGACCCGAGTCAGCCAGAGGACGTCGTCATCGCGATTGAAAACGGCTCGTTCGGGTGGAGTCGCGAGGGTGCCAATGACTCGGTGCCGCCGGTGCTCAAGAACGTCAACCTAACGATCAACAGCGGCGACTTGGTCGTCGTCCACGGCGCGGTCGGAGCCGGCAAGTCCGCGCTCTGCCTGGCGCTCCTGGGCGAAGTGGACAAGCTCTCGGGACGCGTCTTCGTGCGCGGGGACGGTGGCGGTAACAGCAACGTGGCGTACTACTCCCAGCAGACGTGGATCCCGAACATGACGATCCGCGACAACATCCTCTTCGGCAGCGCGTTCAGCGCTCAAAAGTACCAGCGCGTGGTGGATTCGTGCGGTCTCCTACCCGACTTGGCGCAGTTTCCGGGCGGTGACGCGACGGAAATTGGTGCGAAAGGGGTGAACCTCTCGGGCGGTCAGCGCGCGCGTGTCTGCCTCGCTCGCGCGTGCTACTCGGACGCGGAGCTCTTCATTCTGGACTCGCCGCTCGCGGCCGTGGACGCCGTGGTGCAGAGCGAGATCTTCCGCAAGTGCGTCTGCGACCTGCTGGAGCGCAAGACGATAGTGCTCGTGACCCACAACCCGGACATCATCGCGTCGGAGGCGGCGAATTACACGATTCTCGTACAGGACGGCGAGCTCAAGGCGAGCGAGCGCAGAGAGCACTCGGAGCCCCGCAGTCGGCTCTACGCGGCAGCAGAGCAGCGGGTCGCAGCAAAGAAAGCTGGAGACGTAGGTCACGAGACAGCGGCGAGCCAAGCACTCCCGGCGGACGCGGGTCGACTCGTGGACGACGAGGAGCGCGAAGATGGCCGCGTGTCGAAGAGCGTCTTTGCGCAGTACCTGAACGCGCTCGGCAGCTGGAGAGTCGGACTCTCTCTCGTGGCGGTGCAGCTGCTGTGGCAGGCGTTCCAGATCGGCAGCGATCTGTGGCTGAGCCACTGGACGGGCGAGAAGAGCGAGCGAGATGGCGGTAACTCGACCACCTATCCATATGAGACCCAAGCCGAAGTCGATATCACCGAGCGCGACATGGCGCTCTACGCGCTGCTCTGCGCCGGGACCGCGGTCATGGTGCTCGTCCGCGCGTTCACAGTCGCGGTCACCGGACTGCGCGCGTCGCGCCGCCTCTTTGACACCATGACGCGCTCGTTGCTGCACGCGCCGCTGCGGTTCTTCGACGCCAACCCGATGGGACGCATCCTCAACCGGTACAGCGACGACGTGGGCACGGTGGACCTGTCGCTGCCCAGCCAACTCGGCGTGTTCCTCTCCGAGCTCTTCTTCACGGTGCTCCAGCTGTCCACCGCAGTGTACACGGTGCGGCTCTTTGGTTTGCTGGTGCTCCCGCTGGTGTACCTCTACTTTGCGGCCACGAACTTCTACCTCGCGCCGTCGCGGGAGGTCGTGCGGCTCTGGAAAGTGGCGGCGTCGCCAGCGCTCAGCCACGTGGCCGAGACCGAGGACGGCGCGCTGTCGATCCGCGCGTTCGGTCCCGAGTACGTCCAGCGCGCGGTCGCGACCAACTACGACCGCGTGGATGTGAACAGCCGCGTCTGGTCCGTGCTGCTGGTGATCCGCCAATGGTTCCGCCTGCGCATGGAGCTGCTGGGCTGCGGCGTGGTCGTGCTCGTGGTCTCGGCGCTCGTGTGTCTGCGGGACTCGCTCTCGCCGGGGCTCGTCGGGCTCGCATTCAGCTACGCGCTGAGCGTGGACAGCCGACTCTCGTCGCTCGTGGCGGCATGGTCCGCGGTCGAGGTCTCCATGGTCGGACCCGAGCGCATCCTCGAGTACGCGTCGATCCCCGCAGAAGGCTCGGAGAACGTCGACGTGCTGGTGCTGGAGCCGCCAGCGCAATGGCCGCAAAAAGGCGCGATCCAGTTTGAGGACGTCGTGTTCAGCTACAAATCCAACGGCGAGGCGGTGCTCAGGCGGCTGTCGTTCGCCATCAAGAGCTGCGAGAAAGTGGGCATCGTGGGTCGCACTGGCGCCGGCAAGTCGAGCCTCGCCATGGCGCTCTTCCGCATCAACGAGCTGAGCGGCGGCCGCATCCTCATCGACGGCCGCGACATCGCCGCCATGCCGCTGCAGGCGCTGCGTTCGCGCATGGCGATCATCCCGCAGACGCCCGTGCTCTTCCGCGGTCCGCTGCAAAGCTACATGGACCCACTCGATCAGTACTCGGACGCGGCGATCTGGGCGGCGCTCGCAAAGGTCGAGATGGCGGACCAGGTGAGCGCGTTCGAGCTCCAGCTGGGACACGAGCTCCGCGACAACGGCGACAACGTGAGTGTGGGCGAGCGCCAGATGCTCTGCCTCGCGCGCGCGCTGCTGACGCGATCGCGCATCGTCGTGCTGGACGAGGCCACGGCGGCCATCGACCACGCCACCGAGCGAAAGCTGCAGCGCATGATCGCGCGCGAGTTCGCGAGTGCGACGGTGCTCACCATCGCGCACCGGCTCGCCACCGTGCTGGACGCGGACCGCATCGTGGTGCTGAGTGCCGGATGTGTGGCAGAGTTCGACACGCCCGCCGCGTTGGCCGAGAACACTCGCGGGCTCTTCTACGAGCTTGCTCGCGAGGGAGGCGTGCTGCACCGCTTCCAATGATCCCTCTTCGGTCGGCTCGAGTCGGCTGTCCACAACTGGACGCTGAGAGCCTTGATCAGAGGTCTCTTCAGCTTATCTCCCATCCTCACCGTCATTACTCACTTCGTCTGGTCTCTCCTCATTCGCTTCGTCATGCGTCTCCAAAATGTACTCGATGATCAAAGCCGTTCGAGCGCCACGGTCCTTGTCTCCATGATCACTCGAACCACTTTCATTCCAATACTCGCCAGTTCCTTCTCTCTGTAGCTGAAGCGCGTCAGTGATAGCTTCGTTCGGTTTGTAGACAGCTGGACCAGTTCTTAGAAACTCAGTGTGAACCCTCTTCGTGTCTCTCTCCGGAACCACCTCGTTTGACTCCAGATTGCATTCGACTAGCGACTCGTGATCCTAGCGTTGGTGCCTTCATTATAGCCAACCATGCCGCCTGAGCGATTGTGAAGCCACGCTCAAGATGCAAGCTTTCCGCCCAATCCGCTATTACAGGGTCGACACTCATCGGAAGCGATCACAAGGTCGACAGAGTGAGCGACACAATCAGAAACGGCCACGCGAACGACTGTGGCGTTGTCTGTGGCGAGTAGTGCATCGCCATCTCGAGCGAGGCGGGGGCGTACTAGCTTGTCGAGAGAGGCGGCCAATAGCACAGCTGAGGGAGCGACGCTGTGAACTGGGTAGCAATGGCAAAACACTGGGGAGTCGCGAGTGCTTGAGGCACAAGGCAAGGTTCGAACTGCGGCGTCGTAGAGAGGATCATTTGAGTTTGGAGCTGCTGGTTCTTGTCAGGACATTTGTTTCGTGCAGCTTTTCCTCAGTTCTCTCAAAGTCCTCAAAAAAGAAAAAACCACACACTCGCAACAAAGCATCTTTATCATGAGCTGTTGTTGTGTGTGCTGTTCGCACCTTTCTAAATCCAGCTGCGTAAGGCAGGCAAAAAGTGCGCGTGTTCTTTTTTGTAATGGATAATGTCGCTCCTCTCCAAAATGACACGCTTCAACACCAAAATCTGCGATCTGATTGGCTCCAGGCGTGATGTCTCGAAGAACATGTAGCTCACGGTTTTGTCGCTAAAAGGTTGAATAAGGAGCATTCATTCATTCATTCGACCATCTCAACAGTCAAGCAAAGCGCCATTGCTCAAGCAGCCACGAAGCGAGAAGGAGAAGCCACGCAAGCGACAAGATGGCCGCGACCACGATGCAGCTCTTCATGCTGGCGCTGCTCTGCGTGCTGCTGGGCGAGAGCGCTGCGCGCCAGTACTTGCTGCGCGGGCCAGTCGTGATCATCGAGAGCGCGGACGAGACGTTCCTCAGCGGCGCGACGCCGTCGAAAGCCGCGGTCCACGCGCGCCAGCTCGTGCACGACAATGAGTGGACGACCATGTCCACCATCTCGGTGCAGTTCCACGGCGTTCCGTGGGGCAACGTCGTCTCGTACAGCGGTATGTATGGGACGTCTCTCGCTGCGGGATCCTTGATTGTGAAAGTCGGCTAAAGTGTCCTTTGTGGATGGGCTTTCTCTGTGTGTTGTTTTATGCAGACGGTGTTGGCAACTCTGCCGAGGCGTCGACTGGAGAGCTCTACTTCTACCTCACCAAGATGGACTCCACCGGTGCGTTATACTGCTCGCAAGTGCGATGTCCGTGTTCCTGTGCACGCATGGCTCTGACGCTCATGAGCTGCTGCTCCTTGTTGCCTTCCTTGTAGGCACGGATCTCGCGGCGAACCCGAGCGCGAGCATCGCGATCT
This sequence comes from Globisporangium recalcitrans, assembly GCA_023333815.1. Lineage (NCBI taxonomy): Eukaryota > Oomycota > Peronosporomycetes > Pythiales > Pythiaceae > Globisporangium > Globisporangium recalcitrans. The sequence goes on along the minus strand of JAASFO010000074.1, from coordinate 12,290 downwards.
CGCTGGCGCAGCAGGGACGCAGCAAGTGCAAGATGGATGTGGAGGATCCGACGTGCTGGAAGCTCTCGATAACCGGCAAGGTCGCGCCGGTGCCAAAGGACAAGGAGGACTTTGCCAAGAAGGCGCTCTTCTCCAAGTACGTCCAAGCACGACTCAGAGAGACATTCTATACACAGACTCACACTCACATCTGGGATAATCTGTGCATTGGCGATCTGTTGTTACGCAGGCACCCTCAGATGGAGTACTGGCCGAGCGACCACGGCTTCCAGGCGTACATGCTCGACATCGAGAACATCGTGCTCCTGGACTACTACGGCGGCGCCAAGCACATCCCCGTGGACGAGTACTACAGCGTGAAGCTCTGAGTAAACGAGCTCCCGAGTCTTTAGACTCCCATGCTGTCTCTGTCGAGCGCGAGTTGTGCTTGCAATCTGGAGCGAGCGCTCACACACATGCTGAGATCCCTCCGTCCTCTTGTCTTCTTTCTTTTTGTCATTTCTTTCTTTTGCCATTGTTGTTTTATAAAACAGAATGAAATGAACCTCCCTACAGATCGTTGACTGTTTTGCTCGCTGCGAATCTGTTCAACGCATTTCTGTGTTCCCATAAAGACATGCTATACCAGTTACTTCGAATGCGTGGGCAGCACAGAGAGAGTGAGAGAGAGAGAGAGAGATCACAGCGGAATCATGAGAGCTCCTGTCACCTGAGTGATCAGATGCCTCTGAGTATCCGCACTTTGATCATCACCATCCCCAAACATTCCCATAAGAATGTGATCAACATTTTTGTATGTGGTAGATGGGTAGGACTATTGTCCTAAACTCGATGCACAAGAATAGGTGGGTATTGATGGCGAAACATCAAAGTAGTTGCTGTCAACTTCAACCTGAGCTAAGTTCGAGCAAATCGTTCAGTGTCCCTCCGTAAAGTGCGGTTGTCATGTCACTAAATTGCTGATATGCTGATGTTATGCTTGGGAACGAGGCAGAAGGAGACGAGGCGAGAGGAAGAAGGCGAAGTTCTGTGTGGTTTTCAGTATACAATACTCAGAGTCAATATCTTCCGGTTCCATTGTAACCGGTCCTGGACCGTATTATAGAAGGTTGCAAGGTTCTTTGACATGATCAGTCTGGAGAGGTTCGATATTCTTTATGGTAGGAACTATTACTGTGAGTTTATTTGTTCTTTTGATCTCAAACTCAACGCAATGCGACAGCAGCAGAAGGATGAGATGATCCGTCAGCAGTTGCACGCCTCGCGCTGTCATTGCGCACTGATCCGACAGCTCTGCCATCAATTCAGACACGCAGCCTCCACTATTGCGCGCCAGTTGACTGTCATTCACCGCCAACAGTCATTTCCTCATGCTACTTGCTGGTTGATCGCTACGCGGCTTGCTCACAGATCCAGTCAGTGCAGTGAGCGTTGTGATCACAGCGAGGTGTTCGGAGAGCTGTGATCTCTTCGTGCCTTTAGAGCAGCGCTATCGGACAACAGAGACCGAAACGGTATGAAATCACTTCGCGTCTTCGCCTGGCGTCACTCTCGATCTTCTTCATCACCTTCGAAGAGCGCCACACCACCACCACCAATAATAATAATAATAATAATGCGTGCGTGCGTTATGCCTACCGTTTCATTGCAATCAGACACACTCCCACACGCACATAGAGAGATAACAGAAGACAGTCTTGCTCCATTTCGAGGTGTCGCATTTGGCTGCATGGACAGACGTGCGCCACGCATTTCCACAAACGCACCTGATGCATTCGCCACTCGCCAGTATTCTGCATAGTCGATCGCCATTTAGCATCGATCATTGAGGATTGGCACCTTGCGTTCGTGCTCTTTACGCACCAAGCAAAGCAAGCGCCAGCTCAATCAGTCTATTTGGTGACTCCAGTGTCAGTTGTCCCGACGCCTTTTTGCTTGAGAAGGCAGGCGGCAGCAGCACTTCGAAGTGCGGATGGATCTCAAGCTTGCGCATGCGCTTGATTGCGACTGCTGGCAGGGCAGAGCAGGCTGCGAGCAACAATCGCCACTCACTCGATCGCGCGACGCGCTTTCAGACTCGCGCTCTTCCTTTCGAAAGCGTCGCATCGAAGCAAAAACGGCGATTAAAAGCAGAGTGAACAAGCGATGACGCCTCCTGACTGACTGTAGCGTTCAGGAGGCAAGCAATCGTTGCGATTGCAACGCCAGTCAGAAATTTCGCCATCCATCCAGCTCTTTTTCGTGACGGGCGAGCTGTGAGTTGTTGGCGCATCGAAAAGCTTGGCAATACAACGTCGTGGACCCAAAATGGAAAATTGGACATGTGAGCGACCGCTTCAATATTGACGCACTGGTGGCCATTCTCGTGCAAACAAGCCGCGTTACTACCGCGAGCAGAGCCGCGGCGGCAACTCGAGCTTTTTGTCACGATGTTGCCTTGTGTGCGCGTTGTATCGGGTTTCTATTAGACTCTCTCTCTTTCTCTCTGTGTGACGAGGAGAAGGAGGAGTGGACATCGCCTAGAGGTTGCCTCCAAGCGATGAGTGCGCTTTTGTTTCAGCACTCAACAGCAGAAACCCTCTTCCAGGGACGATCGCTTGCGACTGTGCGAAATGTGTCGCTCGCTTCCCGCCTCCAGGTTTTGTGCATGATAACGCAGAGCTCGGCTCTTTCGGAGGTCCGACTTGCCAGCTTCGTCACCATCAAGATCCACCCACACCTTGCAAGGTGCTGGCGTTTGGATTGTCGGATTCCACACACACGTCGTTGTCTTGACCCGACAATGGAGACGGGCTCGTGCGCACGCGCTTGGTCGATGACGCTTCGAACGCATGATCATCGCCGCGCATGATTCCTTTCGAGGTCTGATTCGGGGAGGGCAAGACGATAACGCGTTTCTGGCAATATTCGAACCTCTTGTATGAGGTGTGAATGAAGTATAGAGGTTTGTGAACTACTGCTGCTGATGGGAATAGACAACACCAGCAATATAGAGTGTGAAATAAACAACCGACCAAAGCATGCTGGAGGTGTTTGCAGATTGTTCGGATCTGTACACACGAGAACTCGTGAGCGAGGCGAATCACATCAGGTTCTCCGCCTTGAAAGGGCATGGCCGACACTGAACAAGTGCACCTGCTCGCTTGACTGACCTCTCTATGCTCATGCGACCGCACCAACGCTGCAAGTGACGCGAGCAGCAAGCGTAAAGGCATCGATCAGCTCAACATTTAGAAAACCCAGAAACGTTCAAGAGATCCCCACGCACCTCATCGAGAGCGAAACGCAAAAGTGGTCTGCTGCCCGCATCATCCCTCGTCATGATCGTCGCCCAAACTGAAATTCCAGACCTCGAACCACACAAAAGTGCATAGGTGCCACCCAAAGTGTCAGCATGACCTGCCAAGAGGGATTTCAGCATTTCAGCCGACAGCTTCGAGAGCGAGCGAGCGAGTGAACCTGCAGCAAAAAGAGTGTCGTGTGGCTTTTCCCTTTTGCTCAACATCGAAGTTGTCCTCCGCCCGCCTCTGCTGCCACTGACTCAAAACGTCTTTGACAAGTTGTGTGCAAGCGTCAGAAAAGCCTGGGGTTTACTTCTTTTTTTCTCTCTCGCTTGTAACGGACGACCGAAAGATACTGAAACTGAACAGAGCGGCTCCTGCCAGATTTCAGTTCTGAATCGGCAAGAGTGCGGCTGCTTCGCTTCTTCGACTGGCGCTCGCCTGTCGTCGCAGAATGCATGCTCGCGCTCTGGACGTATCCATTCGCTCTATATGCGCTTCTATGCGCATGGATGGAGACAAAATGCTCAAGCGCCAATTCAAAGACTCGGAAGTGAGCACATTTTGTCGCTGTTCAGCTGGATTTGATGGCGCATTAGTGCAAGAACTCCAGTCTCTCAGATGGGTTGCTTCACCTGCCAGCAGAAACAGATCACTGCACACACGATGCAATGCAACGGCAATCAATGGAGAGTGAAATTGTGCAAAAGAAAATCGAAGTGGGCAGATTAACTTGTAAACTAAGGCATTTCACCATTTTCCACAGAGAGAGAGAGATGATGTTGCCTTTGGTTTGTTTACCATACATTATTGCTAATGACGCACCAAAAGCTCTATAAACCTCGCGCAGTTTCATTTCGTCGCCCACGATCTCTCGCCATCGTTTCGCGCAGCACTGCGACAAACAGGCGCTCCTTTGTTGCTGACGAGTGCTTCTCCATTTGCAGAGGAAAAGCCTCGAAAAAGAGTGTGCGAGCTTGGTTGATTCAAAGGATCCTACAGGAATCGGCGTGTCGTTGAGGCATATTTGCAGACACAGAGAGAGAGCGATAAATAGAGAGAGCAAGCAAGAGATGGCAGCCATTCAATCAACCCACGCAGGCAGGCAAACAAAACGAATCGAACTGAGCTTTTGAAGAAGCGAGGGAGAAGAGCTCTTGCATGCCAGCCTATCTGGCGATGATCTGATCTGTCACATCAGAGTTACCAGAGAGTGGACTGACTTTTCGGTAAAGGCGAGTCGGACGATGCGCGCGCCAGCACCTGCATGAAGTGATACACCCGCGAGACCACCTCCTCCTCCAACAGAAGTCACCACGAATCGCTCTGTGCAAACCAATAACCCCGCAAATCTGCTTGCGTGTCAGAACCACTGACCCAAATTCAAGCGAGCATCTATGTTGACCCTTCTGCGCTGCTGGATTGCAAACGCATTATTGCGCTCTTTGTGGTGAGCAAGCCAGCACGAGAGAGAGAGAGAGAGAGAGCGAAGCAGCCTGCCGTTGTTCTCTGTGGACCGCGTGGTTGTATACCTCTTGACTGTATGCACTCTGTCTTGTAACGACACCCCGCATGCACGCTCCGCCTAGAGCGTCATCGAGCGAGTCACTCGGTGTGCGCCAGCTGCTGTAGCCGACTCGCACGCTTTGGAACCATGTGGTCTGAAGGCTATCCTGACAGTTGCAGGGGTTGTAGCGATTATTGACGGCGTGTGAAGAAGAGCTCCAACACGCGCTCTTCCCTTACACCTCCCAAGTCCAAAAGCTTGACTAAGCTCGATTCCTGGCAACCGGTGAACAAACAACGACAAAGATCGAGCCGACCAGATGGCCTCTCTCTGCACCGAGCGTCTGGTCTCTGATCCAGAAGAGTGGACCTGTCCACGAGTCCTACTCTCTGTCGCATCTCCCCAACTCTGCCGCCCCAACTCTGCACACTGCGAGCGAGGGACGTCACTCGCGCGCACAGACAATGCACTAATGGGACTTCTTCGACTTTGTCAGCTCAGCTTTTTCGGCCATCATCTCCCGCCTGTTCTGGTTCTGACAGTCTGATTGACCTACCGACTGCTCCTTTCCCCTCATCACTTGTGTTTTTCTTCCCAGCCGCGAAAAGGGAGAGAAGGCTCTCTTTGCAGTCGATCGATCGGACGGACTGTCGCGCATTTCCTCATTCAGGCACTCGCTCGTTCTCAGCACCTGCGTGCCCAACAGCTCCATTCCTCATCCCTCCAGATCGCTGTTAGCACCAGTGATCCCCAACGCTGCCGATTGCACTAGCAGCAGCGATATCCACACAGACAAACAGGTGGCCAGATCCGCTCACAGACAGACAGAGATGCACCTCCGGTTCCCGCTTCCCGCGGGGTACTTCCCCAAGTTCGAGCTGACGCCGAACGAGACGATGGCGTTCCAGAGCCTCGTGAGCGACATCGTGAAGGAGACGCGCCGCGACCAGCTGCACTTCCTCAAGGACGGCAAGATGAACGTCGACTCGCGCACGTGGAAGCTCGCCAAGTCCAAGGAGCGCCTGCACGTGTACCGCAAGCGCATGACGAATGGTCCGGGCCAGCTCGGACTCTACGGCGCGACCGCGGACTCGACGTCGTCGTCGCTCTCGCGCTCGGGCTCCGAGAGCTCGTCGGTGGACGGCGGCTTCTCGCGCCGCGGCATCCCGACGCGCACGTCGTCCTCGGCGAGCTTGAGCTCGAGCCGCGACAGCGTCAGCTTCGACCAGGAGAGCCTCTCGGGCATGTCGATCTCGCGTGGCCGCACGGAGGAGGATCCGTCGCGCAAGAGCATCGAGTCGTCCGTGCTCGGCTTCGGGCTCGTCGAGGGCTCGGTGGACGACATCATCTACGGACTGCACGAGTCGTCGACCGAGGAGATGAAGACCATGGCGTCGTTCCTGGGCGACGACTCGCTCATCGACTGCGCCGTGCTGCACACTCTGCGTCTGACCAAGTCGACGTACCTGGGGCTCAAGTGGAAGCTCACGCGGTCGCTCGGCGGCAACCGCGACGTGTGCTTTATCGAGTACGTGGGCATCGCGGTGGACGCCAAGGGTGAGCGCTACGGCTACCACGTGCTCGAGTCTGTTCCCGTGGGCAACTGCCCGCCGTTCGCCGACAACTCGATCGTGCGCACCAACATGTCGTTCTGCTATTTATTCCGCGAGAGCAGCCAGCCGGGGCTCGTCGATGTGTTCATGGAAGGCGCGTTCGACTCGAGCGCCGACGCATTGACCGCCGGTGGCGTCGGCGACAACCGCAGCGCGATGGAGATGCTCTTTGGGTTGACCACGGCGTTCGTTGCCGCTGAGGCGAAGAAGCTCTCGGCGCTCGTGGCCAAGCAGTCCCGCCAGCCAGTTGCCAAGACGAGCGGCAGCCACTGCTCGATCTGCCGCGCCAAGCCGGGGCTCCTGTCGTCGCACCTGGTGTGCCAGGGCTGCGGCGGCGTGATCTGCACCAAGTGCCGTGTGAAGAAGCAGACGTTTTCTCGCAAGGGCAAGATCAAAGTGTCGTGCTGCAAGATCTGTCTCGTGAACGTCAAGGACACGTCGCCGTTCGAAGGCATGACGTTCGAGAAGCAGCCGCTGAACGCGCTCAAGAAGAAAGCAGCCGCGTCGCCTGCGGCAGCTGAGAGCGCCGCTGCGCCAGTGTACCTCAGGCACATGGATCAGCAGCACCAAGCGCAGTCGTCCAGACCGCCAGTGATGATGGCGCCACAGCACCAGCAGGGCTACGCGAAGCTGCAGCGCCACAACTCGAGCGGGTCCGCGACGGACACGGAGTACTCGCAGTCGATGCAGTCGTGGCCCTCGAGCTCGATCTCGTCGGGCTACTCGGACGTCGACGACAGCTCGTACTACCCGACGCTGCAGCAGACCCCGGAGCACGGCTCGCAGCTCGTGGTCATGGACCGCAAGTTGCCCGGCGGAGACGGTCCAGGCTACGGCTTCCAGCAGCAGCAGCAGCAGATGTACCACCAGCAGCACCACCAACCACAGCAGCAGCTCGCACGGTACGGCTCGCAGGGTCAGTTGGTGCCGCAGAACCAGAACCAGATGCACTACCTGCCAAACACACAGCCGCACCCGCAGTACTCTAATTCGTCGCACATGACGCCGCTGAACGGCCACCACCACCAGCAGTACCAGCAGCAGCAGAAGTCTATGGGCAACGGCGGCGGTGCGCCTCCTCCGCGCAGCGCACCCGGCGGCTTCAGCGGCAGCGGCAACAACAACCAGACGCGCGTGGGTCTCTACAACCAGATGCTGGAGCTCCAGATGGCGGCCGAGCGCGCGTACAACATGGCGAACCAGAACGCGACGTACTTGCACTCCCAGCAGCGGTAGTGCGCGCACGTGCGGCAGATGCAAAGCATGGAGAATGGAGAGTCTGTGCTGTTGCATGCAGCAACCGATAGTTTATTATTAGAAGCGAGTTTGTAGGAGCGTTTCGGATCCTGCGAGTGGAACTGGAGCTCTTGGGACATAGCGCACGATAGGGAAAAGAGACACAGAGACAACGAAGAGAGAGAGAGAGCTGGTTATGTAATTAATGTGGATGTTAGGTCGGAGTGCCGTGCTGGTGTTGGCTCACATCGCGCTCTGGCGTCTGCCCTCGATCATGCAACAGCATCGACGCTCTCTCGAGACCACTCCATTGCTGCGCGACTGCGTGCGTTGGGTTGCCACCCAATCCAAGAACTCGCATTCTCACGCTCTCGCCGTCGAGGCAGCAGCACTCATGAAGGAGCTCGTCGATTTTACAAACGAGATCAAAGCTCACGCCGACGTCCATCATCAGACTCTCACCTTGAGGATCTGAGTCACATACTTTCCATCGCGTTTCGTGACTTTCCTTTTTGTTTGTAGCGTGGACAGCGCTTGCTCTTGAGGGCTCACAAATACCACGACAAGGGTTTATTGAGCTCTGCGTCCTGCACTTCCATCGTCTCTCAGTCGGACGATCTGCGAGCTGTGTGAACCTAACAATCGGTGTTGAACTCTGCGAAAATAAGTGTTCCAAGATTTTGCAAGTGTTTCTGGATGGCATTCACCAGTTCGAAACGATCGTGATCGATATGAGATTCAGTATGAGACTCATGATCGTTTTGAGCTGTCGTGACCCACATCATTCTAGGACCGTGTGACGTGAGCTAAGGTGACCCACACAAGACGCGACTTTCTGCTTGGTTTGATTGGATTAGAGAGTGTGTGCGGTCGTTTGCGCAATCAGTCAACCTCGCCAGTTTCTCGTGCGAATTCCCTCTCGCTCTCTTTGAACGAAGTGCAGGTCCACGTCGCTCTCGTCTGAATTCGACACTGCTCTCACTATGCGGAAGGATCGGATCACCAAATGCTTGCGCTGACTGATGTGAGCACCAGGAGGAACAGGGTCCACAAAACGGTCCAGCCAGCGCACCATCGAGACGAACGTTGCTGGGAAATCCGTGCGCTGCTTGGAGCATTGGCGTCGCTGCGCAACCAACCAAAGCCAACCTGTTTCGATCTTGTTCCAGTGCTGGACTTTCAAATCTGCAATGAGCTGCTGCAATGAGCAACCACCCACAGAGTACCCAGCGTGATGCTGTTCGTTCAGCACTGATAACACCGCGTTCTGGCGTCGTCTGCACAGCAACGCTCGACGCGCACGCGCTCTCGGGACCACTCAATCTCCGCGCGACTCGCATGAGTTGGCCATCACACAATCCCTGAAAACGCATTCTCAGTCGTGTTGTTCAGTCACATCCTTCTGCGCTGTTTGCCCAATCAGAGCTGGCGACCCATCTCGCTAGGAACAGTGCGTCTGACAATTTCTTGTGGTGCTTGGTGTTGCAGAAATGTTTCCGACTCGAGACCCGAGTCAGTCCTTCCGCTCACAATCCCCAGACAGTGCGGCACTGGAGCCTTTGCGCAGACCGCAACGCTGCTGTAGTAGCGCCATTGCCTCGCCTTGTTCTCTTGCACAGCCAGCGCGCGCGCGCGTTGGAAGACAAACAAGCGAGCCATTATCCCGATCACTCAGGTTTCCGATGGTGCACCTGTCTCCCTTTTTTTCGACAGCTTTTTTGCAGCCTCTATAAATCGATACGTACATTCGGCGCAGAGAAAGTGCGTTTTCGAGCTTCCAGCTGCCCCGCAATTCATCTGCACCAAAAGAATTGAGCTTGAATTGCTGATGAATTGACGATCAGGTGAGGAATTGCGCAATTTGCCCAATTCTTCTGAAGTTTGTGTTTTTTGCTGCAGCAAGAAACAACAAAACCAGAACCTGCAGAAAAGCTTCAAAGCACTCATTTCCCATTTTGATCAGGCGGCGGCACAAGCGACCCACCAAGCACGCGCGCGCGCTCTTCCTGCTCTCTCCCGGCGTCGACTTGGAGCCACTTCTCTTCAGCGTTCGCGACGTGTCTGCATTCACCCATCCATTCGCCTGTGTGTGTGTGTGTGTGCCTCGCTAACCAGCTCGTCGTCGCTGTCACCTTCATCTTCAACCTCCGTGCGTGTTGAAGGAGGAGGACCACCACGATCTTTCCGTTTGGATCGGGAACGTACATGCTCCAATATCCTATCGGCACCATGCAGTCGACGCTTCGCACGAATGCGGTGCGTCTTGGACGGCGTCAAGCCGCCACCGCTACCGCCTCGCGCCGTGGCTACGCCAGCGCGGTGAACACCAAGGAACAGGAAGATGTCTTTGAGAAGCGCGACGGGTCCATGGGCAAGATCGTCAGCGAGCGCGCGTTCATCGAGTTCAAGCGCCAGCCAGACCCGTACCGTCCTACGTTGGAGCGACTACACGACTGGAACGAGATCAACACGGACACGCGCGAGCCGGTGGAGCGCAAGATCCAGGCTGCGCGATGCATGGACTGCGGCACGCCGTTCTGCCAGACCAACACGGGTTGCCCAGTGAACAACTTGATCCCCGAGTGGAACGAGCTGGTGTTTCGCGACGAGTGGAAGGAAGCCATCGACCGACTGCACAAGACCAACAACTTTCCCGAGTTCACGGGTCGTGTGTGCCCTGCTCCGTGTGAGAGTGGCTGCGTCGCCGGACTCGTTGACGATCCGATCACCATCAAGAACAACGAGTACGCGATCGTGGACCGCGCGTTCGAGGAGGGCTGGATTGTGCCGCGCATCCCGCGCCGCAATGGTCTCCGCGTCGCCATCGTTGGTTCTGGTCCAGCTGGTCTCGCTGCTGCGGATCAGCTGAACCAGAAGGGCTACCACGTGACTGTGTACGAGCGTGAAGACCGTGTTGGGGGTCTGCTCATGTACGGTATTCCAAACATGAAGCTCGAGAAGAAGACTGTGAACCGCCGAGTCGACTTGCTGCGCGAGGAAGGCATCGAGTTCGTCACGAACGCTGAAATCGGCGTGAACTTGCCTGTCGAGCAGCTTCAGAGCGAGAACGACGCCGTGGTTTTGTGCGTCGGTTCGACGGTCCCTCGCGACATGGATATCCCGGGTCGCGAGCTGAAGGGAATCCACTTTGCGATGGAGTTCCTGACGAAGAACCAGAAGCGATTGATGCTCACCATTGATGGCAAGCTCCAGAGTGGATGGGACCGCAACTTCATCACGGCGGAAGGCAAGGACGTCGTTGTCATCGGCGGTGGCGACACTGGAACGGATTGCAGTAAGTACCACCCAGTCCTTGTGATGTTTCTGTTTGTGTGGATGTTTTTCTCTCGTTTGGGTGTGTTTATTGGATGGACGTCTAACCTTCGGTTGGTTGTGCGTTCTGCAGTTGCTACGTCGATGCGCCACCGCTGCAAGTCGGTCACGAACCTCGAATTGAACCCGCAGCCACCGCCGTCGCGCGCTGCTGCGAACCCATGGCCAGAGTACCCTCGCATCTACGGTGTCGACTACGGCCACGCGGAGGTGCGCTCGGTGTTCGGTGAAGACCCGCGCAAGTACAGCAAGTTCACGAAGGAGTTCAAGGGCAACGACCAGGGCGAGATCACGCACGTGGTCACGCAGTTGTCGGAGAGGGATCCGGAGACTGGCATGTTCAAGCCGGTTGAAGGCAGCGAAGAGGAGTTGCCGTGCGACCTGGTGCTGCTCTCGATGGGTTTCCTCAACCCAGAGCAGAAGCTCGCGGAGCAGCTGAGCTTGGAGATCGACCAGCGCCGCAACATCCGCGCCGCCTACGGAAACTTCCAGACGTCTCAGGAGGGCGTGTTCGCTGCTGGCGATTGCCGAAGAGGCCAGTCTCTCGTCGTCTGGGCGATCAACGAAGGTCGAGGCGTCGCGGACGCTGTCGAGAAGTACTTCTTGGCGGAAGGCTTCCAGCCTGAGGTTTCGCAGAACCAGCGCTTCGGGTAAGCCAGAGAGAGTGTCAAGAGTGTGTCAACGTGTCGAAGAGGAAGAAGAAAGAGATGTAGTGCTAGACGAGACGAAGAAACAAGGTGAACGAAAAAGGTATAATGTGAAACATGTTTATTGGGGAATCACTCTGTGATGCTTGTTGGGGTGATTGCTTGACGATGGTTGGCAATGTGTAGCAACAGCTGAGAGCGCAAAATTGTGTGGCTGAGCAAGTCGAGCGAGGATGAATGGCTGACAAAGAGAGTGCTCACAGTTTGACGATCGGCACAATCTGCAGCAGCTCGTCGACGCCTTCGAGTCTCGATTTCTTCTCAGCATCCTGAGACTCAGACCTGCTGCTGCTGCTGCTATTGTTGTTGTAGCGCAGGTCCAAGATGCGAACGCCTTTGAGCATCGAGACATCACGAAGGCGCCTGCAGTCGCTGAGGTTGAGTACGTGGACCCTCGCGAGCGCAGAGACATCTTCGACCAGCTCGCAGCCAGACAGGTTGAGCGAGTGCACGCGTCCGAGCGCCGAGACGTCCCGCACGAGCTTGCAGTGCTTGAGCGAGAGCGTGTGGACGCTCCCGAGCGCCGAGACGTCCTCCACCAGGTGGCAGTAGCTCAAGTCGAGCGTGTGGACGTTTGTGAGTCCAGAGACGTCCTGCAAGTGCGGACAGCCTG
>JAASFO010000739.1:0-14129 GCA_023333815.1 Globisporangium recalcitrans | reverse complement strand
GCGACCGCGAGCGAGACGTCGCGAGCTGCCGCCAGCACTGCGAGGAGAAGGAGATCCCGCTGCAGCAGCTGGACGCGCACCATCGCTTGGTGTGCACGAACCGCATGGTCGTGTGCAAGGAGATCGGCTGCGGTCAGGTGTACCGCTTCGCCGACGAGCTCCAGCACTTGAGCGCGAGCTGCGAGCGCCACTTGTTCCGCGAGAAGCTCTTCCGACGCTACCAGGAGAAAGAGGAGCTCGAGAGCTGTCTGCTCAACTGCGGACTTGCGTTCAAGAAGCGCCACAGCCAGGTCCACTACCACAGCGAGTGCGTCAACCGACTGGTGAGGTGTCCGCGGCTCGACTGCCAGGAGACGATCGTCGCCAAGACGCTGGCGGTGCACCTGGCGAAGGACTGCCGCAGTCAGGAGCAGGCGGTCCAGCGCAGGATGGTGGAGAACGCGCGCAAGCGGCTGAAGGAGAAGCAGCAGCTGCTCATGAGCCATGGTCAGGTGCCGCTGCCGCCAGCGACGGATACTAACAGCCAAAGCAAGACAAAGCAATGAATAACGATGACAGGATAGATTATTTCAAACCCAGCGATGTTATTGAATCCATTATCAGGTATTTTGCGGATAGCTTGATAGCGAACTCCGTAACCCCAGAGAAATCGAGCGAGCGACGAAGGCGCTACGCTTAGGCGACGAGGGTCGAGGCCGTGGCGGACTCGTACTTCCAGTTTGGCGAAAGCTTGCGGTTCATACGGTAGTAACGCGCGAGACGGTGGATACGCGACTCGATGAGAATGAGACGGAACTTGGAGTCCTTGTCCTGACGGTTGCGCTCCAAGTGCTTGCGCACAGCCACAGCCTTCTTGATGAGCATGTACAGGTCCTCCGGGAGCTCAGGGGCGAGACCTGAGAGCGTCCGCAACAATGAAGACCCATTCGTAGCAACACCCGCGTATTCCCACGTCAGACGGAGAGACGCACACATTTCAACCACAAAATGGTAGCATCGTCAGAATCCGCACGTCAGGTAATACCGAGTAGGAGCCAATCGAGTACACACACGCAGACGTGGGGGCGTTCGCGTTGTTGTAAGCAGCAGTCCCATCGGAATCACAGCACGACGCGCGCAGCAGAACAAACACAAATAACAGGAGCACGTCAGCACACATGGACATACAAAGAGACTGCCTATGGCTACGCAATACACAGCAGCAAGTAATAGAGCGCGTACCGTTCTTCTTGAGAAGACGGAGCACCTTCGAGCCGGTGACGGACTTGACCTGGGCGATGCCGTGCGAGTCACGAAGGATGACACCGATCTGCGAAGGGGTGAGACCCTTCTTGGCGAACTTGCAGATGTGGTCCTCGACGTCCTCGGCGGACACCTTCAACCACGATGGAGGGGTGCGCTTGTACGGGCGAGCAGACTTGCTCATACCCTTTCCGGCGGAGTGCATACGACCCATGACTGCTACTGCTTTGACTTGTTCTTCTGGAGGCTGGAAAAGATCAATGGCGTGCTCACTCGAAGCCGACCATTTTCACAGCTTTCATCCGAGCAAAAGAGCACCACAGCCAGCCAATCAACAGACCTGCAGTCCAGAACGCTAGTTGTTGTTAGTAAGGGAGGGAAACCCGGGTCGGGTATTCTCAGAGAGAGACTCTCGAAACCCGCCTGTTTTGAATGCTGTATCGACTTCAAGCAGACGAAATGAAATGGACTCGAGAAATGACTGACCCGTCTCTGAATCGGGTTTCGAGAAACAGAACCTGCTCAATACAGTGGATCTCCTGTAAAGTGCGAGTTGGCATCAGTTGAAAGCCATTTTGTTGTTGATGGTGACAATCAAGCAAAGCAGTGTCTTCAGAGCAGGTGGCAGCTGACAGGCAGACAGGAACACTCGCATCCGCAGACAGCTCGATGGCGATTGCGGACGACGACGAGAGCATCGCGTTCGAGGCGAGCGCGTTTGACGTCGTGAGCTCGTGGCTGCTGGGCGGACGCAGCGCCGCCGCGGTCGAAGAGGAGGAACAGGAGGAAGAGGCGAGCGAGCGGCAGACGCAGCGCCTCGCGAGAGCGCCTGTGACGCTCTACCGTCCGTCGGCGACAGCGAAGCCGAGTCTCACGAGACGCAGCAATGGAGCTCCAGGTGCTGGCAGTAGTGGCAGCTCGGTCGTGGATGGCAAGGTGCTCACGGAGGAAGAGAAAGAGATGCGCAAGAAGCTGCTGCGCAAGTCCGGATCGTACAAGACCGTGATGGAGACCGAGGCGGAGAGCGCCGTGAAGGCTGCGCAGGAAGAAGAGCAGGACAAAGAGGAGCAGGAGCTGATCAAGTCCCGAAACGAGCGATCAGCAGTAGCGGTCTCGAGCGATAGTGCGTCCACGCCTGCAGCAACACTGTCAACGACAGCAGCAGGAGTCACTGCTGCAGATGTGAACCCGAAGAAGCGCAAGCTGAATGCGCAGGAGGAGCTGCTCGAGAAACTCCGAGAGGACGCCGCGCGCGCCAAAGCCAAGAACCAGAAAGCCAAACTGCGCATGCAGCGGAAGAAAGAGCAGGAGCGCAAGCAGAAGGAGCTGGCGGCGACTGCTGCAGGTGCAACAGCCACTGGCGCTGGAGCCTGTCGAGGAGCTCAGCAAGGCAGCGAACCATAATTTAATGCATTGATGTTGTTTTTGACTAGTGCAGCGCACCTGCTGACTTGGGCTCATGGTCGCCCTCTTTAGACTCCTTCGTTATGGACACGTTTGATGCTGATGCTGATGCTGCAACCTCCATTTGCTCACAACAAAGCACTTGAATGCATACCGAGACCGCTTTTATCAGTGGCCCCTGTCATGTTTCATAGCGAGTTTAGGGTTGAATGGTGGTGTGAATGTGACTTGCTTGTGTGCATCTTGCAGCTTGTTGCAGTGCATTTGCAGTTTCTGCGACATAAATCCAACGCGTCTACTGAATCCAGTTATGTTTAGCGAGAAACAGTCCGCCTGAATGCATGTCTGTGAATGCCGGATAGAAACGCGAAGTGAGTCTGTCACTCACTGCAACAAGTGCCACTCAAGTGGCGCTGCTGTCGCTGTTGCTGTCACGAGCTGTCGGCATTATCGAATTTGCGCAGCAAGCAACACCTCATCGCACACCAAGACTCGGTCAACACAATGGCTTCGGACGACGCGCAGTGGATCGCCGCGGGGCAGCAGTGGGTCGACTGGGACGTGAACGCCGGCACCAAGGCGGCCGTGCAGACGCTGCTGGACGCGAAGGACGCCGCGCAGCTCAAGGCGCTCTTCGACGGGCGGCTGGAGTTCGGCACGGCCGGTCTGCGCGCCGCCATGGGACCCGGCACCAAGATGATGAACGACCTCGTCGTCGTCCAGACCACGCAGGTAATGAATGCGTTGATCTGCAAGAGTGATTGTGGTGCTGTGCCAATTGCTGATGCCATCGCATGCTCGCTGTATGTATGAAACAGGGCATTTGCAAGTACTTGACCGGCGTGTTTGGCGAGAAAGCCAAGACCATGGGCTTTGCAATCGGCTACGACCACCGCAAGCAGGGCTCGCTCAACTCGAAGCGCTTCGCGGAGCTCACCGCCGCAGTTTGCGTCGCGTACGGCATGAAGGTGTTCTTGTACGAAGGCTTCGTCGCGACACCGCTTGTGCCGTTTTGCATCGAGCAGAAGGGCTGCGCCGGTGGCGTGATGGTGACTGCATCGCACAACCCAAAGGCGGACAACGGCTACAAAGTGTACTGGGCGAACGGTTCGCAGATCATCCCGCCGCATGACGAGGGCATCGCGGCGTCGATCCTGGAGAACCTCGCGCCATGGCACACGTACGATGAGAGCGCGGTCGCGAGTTTGCGCTCAAACCGTCTCGTGGAGGACCCAACCGAAGAGCTGACGCAAAAGTACTTTGCCGTGATGAAGGAGAAACTGTGCCGCTTCCCAGAGGACAACGCGAGCACGAGCCTCAAGATCGCGTACACTGCCATGCACGGCGTCGGCCACGCATTCACGAGCCGCTCGTTCGCTTCTTTCAGCCACAACCACTACATTGAGACGCCAGCGCAGCTCTACCCAGACCCGGAGTTCCCGACTGTGGCGTTCCCAAACCCGGAAGAAGGCAAAGGCGCGCTCAAGCTTGCGATGGAAGCTGCGGAAGCCAACGGTGCGCGCCTGATTCTCGCGAACGACCCGGACGCAGATCGTCTCGCGGTCGCTGAGCAGGACCCAGAGACCAAGGCGTGGAAGATCTTCACGGGGAACGAGATCGGCGTGCTCTTGGGCCACTGGGAGCTCACGCAGTACCTGCGACTGCACCCAGACGCGGACAAGACTCAGCTGTACTTTGTGGCGTCGACTGTGTCGTCCAAGATGCTGCGCGCGGTGGCGCAAGCTGAAGGACTCAACTTCGTCGAGACGCTCACGGGCTTCAAGTGGATGGGCAACAAGACGTTCGACCTCCGTAACGAAGGCAAGATCGTGCTGTTCTCGTTTGAAGAGGCGATCGGCTTCTGCGTTGGCGACTTGGTCAAGGACAAGGACGGTGTGGTCGCCGCTGCGGTCTTTGGCGAACTCGCGGTGCAGCTCGCCAAGGAGAACAAGACCGTCAAGCAGCATCTCGAGGATCTGTACGAGCGATACGGCCACTTTGTGACGCAGAACCACTACGTCAAGTGCTACGACCCTGTCAAGACTGACGCGATCTTTGCTCGTCTGCGCAATGGCGGCGCGTACTGGGACAAGTGCGGCGACTTTGAGATCGAGAACATCCGAGACCTGACCACTGGCTACGACAGCGCTCAGCCAGAGAACAAGGCGATCCTGCCTGTGAGCGCCTCGAGCCACATGATCACGTACTCGTTCAAGAACGGTTGTGTGGCTACGCTTCGCACCAGTGGCACGGAGCCGAAGCTGAAGTACTACGTCGAGCTGGCTGGCAAAGTCGGCCAGACCCGCGCGGAAGTGACCGAGATCCTCAGCAAGCAAGTGCACCAGCTCGTCGAGCTCATGCTGCAGCCGACGGAGAACAACTTGGAACGCCCGCCTGTCGAATAAGCTCGTCAGTAGTGCATGGAGAGGCAAGAGAGACCGGAATCGTCGAGCGCATCCAGCAGCAAATGGACGATATCTATTGTGAGATACAGAGTTAACATGAGCACTTTTTCTTCTTCTTTCTCGTTTTCCACTGTTGTTTGTGTTTGGCTTGTTGCATACTTGTTTCATACCTTGTTTCTTGGGGTGCTGGCTGTCTTGGTGCTCACACGTAGCGCTCGGTTGTGTTGTGTTTACTCTCGTTTCTCAGCTCAGTTTTTCCTTTGGGAGCGCGAAATACATGTCTTGCAGAGTGAATTGTAACGAGGGCGTCAGCAACGCCTCGTTTTCCGGGAGCAGGGACGCTCGTCCGCTCTTCTTCTTTTTCTTCTTGCTACTGGTTGTCATATCTGGGAACGGTGGAGAGCTGCTGATGCCCATCGTGGCGTTTTCAGCAGGCATCATCCGCATCGGGTGAGAGGGCGAAGGGAGCGACGTCGACATCGCCATGTTGATGCTCTCTTGGAGATCAAGAGGTGGAACTTCAGGCACCACTCGACACTCCGATTGTCCATCGAAAACAGGAGATCCGCCGATGCCGAAGTACGAGTCCATTTCGAGCACGAACATCTGGTCATCTCCATGAAGAGTGCCGTTGGACGCGTCTTGGTTTGGTCCCTTCCGCTTGACTTCCAGGATTCGCCCTTCCGGACACTCAGGCTCAATCGCTCTGAACGTCACTTTCGGGTGAGCCCACAGCGGAATCGATCGCTGCGTGAATGTGCGAAGTTCGCTTTTCCCATTCGACTTGCTCTGGATCAAAAGCTGGGGCGAAGAGGAGTCGCTGAACTCGTCTCCCGAAAGCAATGCTGCCTTGGATCTTGAACCAGACGGCATCTCCCAGGACTTGACCTCGGTGACACTCGCATCAAACCCGAACACCGAGGACGACGAGTTGGAAACTTTCGTCTTCCCGCTCTCAGCCGAGCTGGATACGTGATGGCTCGCCGCACCACTCGAAGAACCCGCGCTTGGCTCAATCTTCATGTCGTAGAGCTTCAGCGATCTGTCACAGCAGATCAACATTTTCGAGTCGTCGTGCGCAAAGAGACAGCTAATTCGTCGTCGACGACGTTTGCGGCGGGCTTCGACGTCGTTCTCGTCGCCATTGTAGTAGCCGAAGTCCATCGAGATGTTTGTTGACTGCGCCAGGTGACTGAAAAAAGCCTGTGAGGCATCCAGAGCACTCTCAACGAGATACGATCCCCGAGCAACTGGTGGGCTTGACTGCGTCGGCTGCAGTGCGGACGAACTGGATGGAGCAACGGCTGCTGGCATCGAGTGCCGGATCTTCAGCACTTGTGTGAGGGTCTTCGTCTCCAAACTGCGGAACTCGGCGTAGAAATCATCGACTTCGCGGGACAAGGTGGCGCTATCTCCTGATGCTCTGTGCACTGCAGCCTCCACAACGTTGACGTGGGTGTCCGAGTTGATACGCACTCCCTCTGGGTGGATTGCGTACAAATGACTTGTGCCATGAGCTGACGTGACGTTGATCCACTTTGAATCCTGGCTGAATGCAATATCTTGGATACTAGCGTGGGTGATCCCGCGTTGCAATTTGTAGAGCAGCTGGTGTCCGTCGCTTTTCTTCCCGTGGGTCACTTGGAGCGGCGGCAGCAGGCGATACACATGAAGGTTTTGTCCTTTCGTCGAGCAAGTCGCTAGCAAGAGACCGGAGAAGTCAAACGACAGCGCCACAAGCCCAGTGGAATGGCATTTGAAATTGCACACCACGCGCTCATTGACGATATCTTGTACTACAGCCCATCCAGCATAAGCGGCCGATGTGGAGCTGGCGGAAGAAAAGTTGCGCTTGGCTTTCCCAACCAGGATCTTGCCATTTGCGGTAGTATCGGTTAGGCTTCCGTATGGAGAAATGCTTGGGTATCCCAACGACCCAACTGGGGTAGCGCTGTTGCTTGCAGTCGACGCTGTCGCGCTCGGCGATGACGAGAGGTATGGTGCAATGGTCGCCCGTCCGATCTCTGAGAGGAAGTACAGCCCCGAGGCTACGTTTTGGGCAACATCGATCGCTGTGTACGATGGTGATTCCAGCTTCGATCCAGAGTAGTGCTTTGATCCAACCAGCGCTTCTGGAACCACTTCTTCTGAATCGCTTCCAAGGCTTCCATCCATCGATTCGCGCTCGCGATCCGGAACAAACCCAGGATACGCGATCCAGCGCGGTCCGAGGGACATCGCGGGAGCAGCTGTGGCGATCGTGCGCATCTTCTCGAACGTGCGAAGGTTGTAGAGCAGGATCTCGTTGCTTTCGCAGAGAACCGCTGCAGTTGTGGCGTTAAACTGGATGTCGAGGACAAGCGACGGGGACGACGCGAGCTTTTTGAGAATGCTACGAACAGAGAGCAACGAGCAAAGAACAGATGGGAGAATGAGTAACGCATCCGCACTTCAACAATAAACGAACGCGCACATTGTCGCCAGCGTACCGCTCATCTGAGAGCGAGAAGACCGTCATGTCTTCCATGGCTTCACCGTCATCGACATCAAGCATTGCAGCTTCGTCGTCTTCTTCCACATGTCGCTGCTCTTCCAACCCATCGAACGCCGCGTGGTTGCGCTGATAGTTGACTTCTCGGCATCGCTCAGACACGAAGAACGCGCCAATGCCACTACTATTGCTACTGCTTTGCGCCTGGCGCTTCTTGTTCGGCTTTCCCGGATGCGCCAGTTGAAACAACCGGAAGAACCGCACATTTGTGATCAACCCACCGTCTTTCGCGCCATCCACCGCGAGCTACGACCACGAACACGCTCACACGTTAGCACTCGGCACACCACACCACACTCCAGGCGTACTTGCACACACGCTCGCACACGTAGTATGTACCTGCACGGGCGTGGCGCCAAACTTGTTCACTCGGTAGATGCTCCAGCCCTGGAGCGCGGTCGTCGCGACGCAAACAAACACCTGCCCGGCGACGCGCTCGACGGCGCAGAACGTGACGTCGCGGTCGCTGCCCATGGTCGCGGCGGTCTCTGCCGCCACAGCAGCTGCAGACGCAGACGCGCCGCGACTCGCTCGACGCGCGGCAGTCGTCATCTCCATGTCAGGGTGGTCGTTAGCGAAGCGCTTTCTTCTCTTCTCAGGGGAAACCTGATACTGAAAGTTCAATGCCTGCTGAGAACAACAGCAGACTGCAACATGAGAGAATTGGAAGCAGGCAGTGAAACCTTCTTATCTCTGGCAATTGGAGCATCGCTGAGTGTGCTCAAGTGAAAATGCTAACCTATCCCTAGATGTAGTGGTTTTAAGGAGGACTGGGGAGTCCGATAGTCAGACCAAGTCAATGCACCAACCTGCGCAACCCTAGCAATCAGAGAAGAACGCGCATTCACATTCAACGAAGAAGACGGTTCGCAAGATTCGACTGAACCGTCAGGACGTTGACGGTCTGCAAGCGAACCGGAAGAACAGTAGTCGATTCTGCACGGTGAGCAGCAAAGTATCCACACAGACTCAATATCAACACTCTCTAGATATTTAGAGAGTCTTGATGTTGAGTCTGTGTGGATATAACATGATCCATCAACAAGAATGTACCGTGGCGGCTCCATACAAGATCTCATGGTAAAAGTCGGATCCCAAGGTCTCTGCGAAAGAGAACACCAAATCTGCACAAGACACCACTCGAACCAGCGAGCTGATCTCACCCGCGTCTCTCATGATCTGGTTTAATGCGGCATGAGGTCACACATTCCTCCCAAGGTTGTCCGCCCTCTTCAGGGTGTCCAAGAATGTCGTCCATTTGAATGAGCAACGCGCTGAGTGTGCGTCGGAGAACTTGGTCCATCAAGAACTCGGCGTGACGTGCACGGTGTGCTTCTGCAGCTTGTCGAGGCGAGAGAGAGAGGTGAGCGGACAAGAGTGCTTGATGATGATCGCTGTGGACAATGGTGGTTTCGGGTCTCAGAATCGGGAGGGACTTGTATAGAGATGCCTATTTGTTGCGTGAATTACAGTTTCTGGCGAGCTCATTCAGCTCTGACGCACGACACAGTTCAAAGATACAGCAAGCGCGAGTTTATCCATCCATTTTTGCAGGTCACTTGAAATAGACTCTCGCTGGAATCGAGTGCCATGATTTATCGTGTTTCGAAAGGGTATCTGCTTACATAGGCATCTGTCGAAAGCGTCAGTTTTTGCGCTGGCTTTTGGCACGACACCCTGCTAAATGCCTGCTTACAACGTGTGTAACTCTCATTCACATCTGATGAGGCTTTCCATCAAATGTTTTGAGCCTTTATTGCAGCACAGTTCTTGTTTGATGTGGGATAGGCATTATACGGGGCTGCTCGAGCGCACCTGTTGCTGACAAGGCAGGTGGCACACAGGCATTGGCGCGTTACAAGTTCAACAGCAGGTGTCTCAAGCATCTTCCTCCACGCGATTGCGCTAAAACGAGCAAGCTAGAGAGAGAGAGAGAGCTTGAGAGAGATCGCGCGCCTGAGCTGCTTCGCGTGCGTGTGACGTGTGTGTGTGTGCGTGTGTGTGCGTGTGGCTGCGTGGATGCGCTTGTGAGGAGATTAACAGAGTGTTGCACCTGATCTCCTCATTCCGTCTTCAACCGAGCCAGACCGCATCCAGCAAGCGCGGTCATCTGTCATGGCGCCGCGTCCTTTCCCCATACCCGCAGCACTCTTTCTGTATGCGCTGCTGCTGGTGGTGGTGATGGCGCTGATAGGTGTCCGCGTCGACGCCAAGGCGTTCGTGAACAACGCGGCGTACGAGTGTCTGCTTCCGAATGCGACGGCGGGCTCGAAAGACAGCGCGGGGAACAAGATCTGCGGACCGAAGAGCGTGCTCTCTGTGGAGATGCAGCTCACGCTGGACGAGCGCGAGGCGATGAAGCTCGTTGCGCCGCTGCCGATCGACCTGCAGAACTCCGAGAGCGACACGAGCTGCACGCTGCAGAAGAAGATCGACCTGCCAATCCTGAGCAGCAAGCTCACGTCCTATGACCAGTCCACGGGTCTCTGGACGCTGCGCGTGAACTGCTCGGTTCCCGAGACGACGCAGAGCAATGAATCACTATCGAGTGTGCTGAGCGGCAAGAGCGAATTCAGCTTCCGGTGCGGGCTCGAGACCAACTCTGTGGACGTGCCGGTTGACATTACGCTGCCGGCTTTCTATTACCTGAGCAAAGACTGGAAGATCAGCAACATCTCGCTAGTATCGGAAAAGCCGAAGCAGGAGCCGTCGACTGTGGCGCCGCTGAACGCCGCGAAGAAAGGAACGCGCTCGGTCGTCGGCATTGGGAAGACCGCGCACTTCGCGATCGAGGTCGACAGTGACAGCGATTCCGACAGCGCCGACAACGAAAGCAGCAACAGCACGGAGACAGCGCGAGAGAGCAGCCTCTCGGGGTTTTGTACCGTGAACGGGCAGAGCTCGATTGTCTTCGGTGGCGACTTTGACTACGTCGTGCAGAGGAACGATAGCGATGTTGCTGGTCTCAAGTACTCTTGCGATCTAGTTGACGGTGCTGGCAACAGACTCAAGCAGGACGGAGTGATCAAGAACAGTCAGCACTATATCGACGGCAGCGAGCCGGTGATTGACGAGGTATTTATGGTCTTCTCCACCGACAAGCCCGCGAAGATTGGCAGTGTGATCTCTGTCACGCTGCGCGCAAAAGATCTGAAAGACGGGTACACTGGCGCCTGTGAAGTGAATGGCGTGAAAGGACTCGCGCTGCTTGGTGGAGAGGACGATGGGTTCTACATGACGCAGTACACTGTCTCCGCGGGCGATCGGAGCATAAGTGAAGGCTCGTCGATCCCATTCGACTGCTCGGTGCTCAACTCTGCAGGAAACACGTTCCGGTACCAAGAGGACCTGCATCTGGACTTTGGCATCGACTCCGAGGGACCCCAAGTGGTGTCCACTGCGATCCTGTTCTCGTCCGATCGGCCAGCTCATGAAGGATCGATCATTGAAGTGCAAGTGACACTGAAAGGCGACGAGCCGGACCTCGCGGTTGCCAAGAACCAGTCGTGCCTGATCAACAACATCTCAGTCGCCGAGAGCTTCACCAAGTCGTCCGACAGTTCGTTTTTGCTCACGTACATGGTTGGGAAAGGACAAGCGCACTGGAAATCTGGTGCGCTGCCCATCCACTGTGCTATTCAAGATGCCGCGGGCAACGTAGAGTTGGTGGATCACTTTACCGACAAGAACACTCTGTTCGCACGTGAGCTGAAGCCCGTGGAGCTTGGCACTGACGACGTGATCTCGTGGAACTATTTCCCAGACAAGCTGCTGCTGATCAGCTTTATCATTGTGGCGATCGCGTCACACACGATCTCCAAGGTTTGCCCGCACATCGGTCTCCCGCGCATCTCCGGCTACATCATCACGGGCATCTTGGTCGGTCCGTATGTGCTCAACTTTATCAATGCGCAACAGATCCGCAAGCTCCGTGTCATCGATGAGTTGTCGCTCGCGTACATCGGTCTCACTGCGGGCAGCAAGCTGCACTGGAAGACCATGAAGCCGATCATGAAGAGCATCGCGACCGTGACAATCGGGTTGACTATCATCGAGTACATTGTCGGCACGCTCACGATCACGGTGCTCGCAGGCTACATTGACTTTCTGCAGGATACGACGAGCAGCGAGATTTACGCGATTGCGCTGCTTGCTGGATGCATGATGATTGCGCGAAGCCCGTCGTCTGCTCTTGCCGTGATTGAAGAAACCAAGTCCCAGGGTCATTTCACGACGCTGGTGTTTGCAGTGACGGTCATGTGCGACGTCATCGTCATTTTCCTGTTCAATGTGAACAGTATGATCACAGAGAGCTTCTTGTCGGAGAAGAGCATGTCTTCGAAGGATTTGCTGCGGTTGATCCTGCAGCTGTGCGGGTCCATCGGCGTGGGACTCGTGTTTGGCAAGATCATGGCGGTCATCGTGCTCTGGCGACACCGCAAGATCAAGCGAAAGAGCACGCTCCTGGTGCTCCAGCAGGTGTTCAAGCAGTTCCTGATCCTGTTCTACGGCTGGATGATTTTTGTCGTGAGCCACCTCGTGCACCCGTACCTGGAGCCGCTGTTGTGCTGCATGGTTTCCGGGGCGGTGATGTGGAACACGAGCCCGAATCCAGAAGAACTCGGCATTTTGCTCAAGCGACTGGCGGATCTGGTGTACGTGTGCTTTTTCACCATCACTGGTGCCACCCTGGAGCTGGATATGGTCGTGAAGGCGCTCGCGCTGTCGATTGTGCTCTGCGTGACTCGCGTCGGCGCGATCTTCCTCGGAAGCTTCCTCGGCGGCGTGTGCGCTGGCGAAGATCGCGGTCACTCGAAGGTTGCGTGGATGGCGTACATCACGCAGGCAGGCGTGACGCTCGGTCTCGCGAAGCAGATCCAGCTGCTGTACCCTGGCTGGGGGAGCTACTTCTCGACCATGATCGTCGCAGTCGTCATCTGCAACCAGCTGATCGGACCGCCGCTGCTGCGGTACGTCTTGCGCTACGTGGGCGACGCGAAGAAGAAAGAGATCGGCAAGGTGGATGGACTCTCGGCGCTCGTGCTCAGCATCGGCATCAACAGCATCGGCGCGATCTCTCGTCTGGAGATGTGCGGCTGGAACGTGACATCCCACCTGATCGAGTCGGAAGCGGATGAGATGTCGCTCGCCAAGGGGATGTTCGCTGAACACGCGCTGCGGGAGGTCATGGAGGTGCTCAAGATCACAAAGCCGCTCGACGTAGTGGTCGTGATGATGCCGACCAACGACGAGAACTTCCAGGTGATCCGCGCGATCACGCAGGCGTGCCAGCGACTGCGCCGTCTGCGCGTGTTGCGCGTCGTTGTGCAGGTTGTGAGCAAGGAAGGCGATGGCGACGACGAAGAGGACGATACGAACTGGGGCTCCAAGTTTGCCGAGATGCCCAAGACCGAGGAGCACGGCGACACGATCGACGTCGTCGTCGTGGATCGCAACGAAGCCACGGACATGCTCATTGAGCTCGCGGCGTGCGGCAAAGTCGTGAACACGTCAATGATCCTGGCGAGCGATCAGAATGCGAACAACACGGCGATCGCCATGGAGGAAGGCGTTGCAGAAGGCGCTGCGCTGCCTGCGCGAGCCCGCTTAAGACAAAAGTTGACGAAGAGCGTCAACCGCATGATGCTCGTGTAAGAGAGTGTGAGAGAGGTCCGGCCATAGACAAGAAACAAACCGACGAACGGTACGAGATGCTCCAATATATATTTCGCGTAATAACACATCGACACCATCTTGTGCGGAACAGAAGCCCTCCTCTCCTTCTCTCTATGTTCGCCAGACCAGCACCGAGACCCCGGCGGCGACGCTAAAGTACACCTACGTCTTGATCTCGTGTGTCACGTAGGCGCCGAACGACGAGCCCACGATGCAGTTCCACCCGCGGCCGTACTCCTTCTCCATGTTGCGACGCACAAACTCGGCGATCGTGGAGAACGCTTTCCCAGACTGCGCCAGACAGAGGTTAACAAACACATAACCAGCAATGTGAGTCCAAGGGGACAGCAGCAACAGCGCAGAGAAGGAAGGACAAGGACGCACCGTGACTTGCATCTGGAAGGCGTCTTCAACAAGAACCAAGAGCCAAGAAGTCCCACCACCTCGCCGAAATCGCGCTGCAAACCAGTTGGCAGCGCAGTGCCGTTGAACGAGAACAACGGCTGAGAAGGCGTGTTGGGCAGCACCCAGTATCTGTCCATCTGAGGACTGCTCGTGCGAAAGAAGAAGGAGAGCGGGAAAGTGCACATGGCAGTTGGAGAGAAGCAAACGATCCCGCCTCCTTTCTCAGATTTGTTGCTCGCCATGTGCACCGACCAATCTCGAGCCATTTCTCTTTTCGCCCCAAGCTCCCGGTCAGCAGACAACAACCAACCGAGAGCACTCAAGAGTCGAGAGTGTCAACATGGGCATCCAGATGCGCAAGATGATGCGCTCGCGCGTGATCGTGGTGTTTGGCGCCATGAGCCGCATCGGCCGAGCCACGATCGAAGAGCTCACGTCCCAGCAGG
>JAASFO010000738.1:0-14132 GCA_023333815.1 Globisporangium recalcitrans | reverse complement strand
TCGCTCTCGCGCTGGTGCGTCTCCATCAGCAAGCGCGTCGTGGTGTCCACGACCGAGTCAAACACGACATCCTGGTTCTCCAGCATGCGCTGGTACGCTGGCAGCAGCGTCATCTTGCCGAACCACGCGCGCAGCATGCGGTTGTTGTCGCCGACCATACTCTCAAGCTCTGGCATCTTCATGCCGTGCAGCACTGCAGGCAGCTGGTGGCTCGTCTGCAGCCAGCGCGAGGCGCCGGAGCCCATCATGATCACCACCTCTCCATGAAGATTTTGAACTCGACATGGCCATCACGCTGCTCGATCAAAGCTCTGCACAACAAACTTGAAAGAAGCGCTGCGGAGCGAGATGAAGCGCCTGGGAGAAACGGTTGGGGACCTGCAAGCTGTGGGCGAAGACGCTGAGCAGGTTTTACGAACGGTGTTGCAGGACGGCATTGCACTCCAGGGACTATCAGTATTGAAGCGAGTCGTCTCAGCCACGAACGCAAATGGGACGAAGAGTCTGTTGGTTGCAAAACAAAACGAGTTGCGCGTTTGTGTGGCACCGCTCCTACTATCATCTACCTAATGCTCCTACTAATGTGTGTGTGCTGTTTCCCTACCTATCACTATCTTTTTGTTCTCGCTAAAACTCTATCGTCGTTTCCCCTCGCTGATTCACACCACCACTTCCACACGCAGACAGACACGCTCACGCAAACCAACACTTACGATCCCGCATCCTTCGCCGCTGCGTCTGGATTGCCTGTAACACTGACCGTCGCAGCCGCTGCCGCTGCTTTCTGCACTTGCTGCTGTTGCACCTGTTGCTGTTGCTGCGCCTGTTGTGCCTGTTGCTGCTGCTGCTTCAGCCGCTCGATCTGCTCCTGTCGCTGCTGCATCTGCTGCATGAAGTGCCGCCGAATGTCCGCGCAACGCGGGACTTTGCACACCGCATAGTCCTTTTCGCACTGGCGCGCATGTGCCGAAAGCAACCCCACGATCCGCTTGCAGAGCACACACGGACCGGCAAGGCGCTGCTCGCACATTGCGCCGTGCTTCAGCATCGAGCGCATGCGGTGGCAGTTGAAGAAAGTGCACTCTGCAATCGTGCAGCTGCTCGCGTGCTCCAGCTGAAGAAGCAGCTGCGGGTCGATGTTATGGATCCGTCGTTGCTTCTTGCTCGGGTCGTCGTCGCCAGCAGCTGAATCTGCTGATGTAGCTGCAGAAGCGTCCGTGGGGGTTGCTGCTGGAGCCGCCGCCGCTGTTGCCGCTGCTGCTGCTGCTCCCGCTGCTGCTGCCGGAGGAACTCCACCTGTCACCGCGGTTGTTGCTACTACTGTTGCTGCTGCTGCTGCTGTCGGAACTTGGACAGGAACACCAGTTGCAACCGCGACAGCTCCACCATTGGCCGAGTTCAGCGTTGCCTGAGCTGCAGCAAGCGCACTCACTGAACCAGCACTAGCGGCGACTCCAGCATTCACTGCTTTTACCGGTGATGTCTGGTTCAGCTTACGCTTTCGACTCGGTCCTGGTGCCTTTGTGTTGGTCTTCAGGGAACCTGGACCAGCCGCGACACCCGATTTATCCAGCTTCGCACGCTTCAGCTCCGAACTCCCCGTGTCACGCTTGATCGGTCGCCCAGGACCAGCTGGCTTCGACACAGGTGCGCTCTTCTCAGCGACAGCAACTGCTTCTGTCGGCTCGCCCGGCTTCGGGATCGGAACGACTTTGAACAAGTGTAGCTGGTGCTCGTGCTTCGTCTTTGCGTTGCATGTATCGCAGAGATTGAACACGGGACAAATGGAGCAGTTCCAGCGATTCCCACTCGTCAACGCGATCTTGCAGCCCGTGCAGCTGAACGTGAACCCGGTTGTGCCTTGGTTGAACAAGTGGTAGAGCACCATCATGGACGAATGCTTGGCGCGGCGAATCTGGTCAAACTGGCAATGGTTGTTCTGGCAATACATCAAAAACGCCTCGCGAGTGTCAAAAATTTCACACGGCATGATGACGTCGTCCAAATCGTCATCCGAATCACGCGCCTTCGTCACAGCTCCATCCGCGACCTTCACAGTCGCTCCGGCGTCAGATGCTGACTTTGTTGCAGCGGCAGATGCAGGCGTTGTCGCAGCTGCTGGAGTGCTCTTGTCATCAGTGGTGCTTTCATCCTCGATCTTCATCTTCACGTCATCCGAGCCATCGCTCTTCCCTTCCTCGCCAGCATCAGTTTGCGCTTCGCTTTTCTCAACCTTCACAGTTGATTTGTCCCCGTTCGGGTCCACAAACCTCAGAGAAACAGCGAACTTGATCTCCTGGAGGTCCAGTTCGGCCAGCTCCGGTGCAGCAGCTTTCTCACTCAATGGTAGAATCCGCGCGCTCAGCTCTTCCGCACGTTTCGCTCCATTTGAAGCAATCTCCACACGATGCTGCAACTGACTCTTGGTCGTTTCGTAGCACGCAGTGCAGTAAAAGTGATGATAGTGACGAGGCGGCGCATTCCGGGAGCCAGTTGAAGAAGCTCTAGTCTTCTTCACTGCTTCCAGCAGCTCTGTGACACCACTCGACGGCTGAACAGTTTTCATCTCCCAGCACCCAACCTTGACGATTGGAGCAGCGCATTTGTGGCACTTCGGGTGGAGATCCACGACAAAGAAATCATCTTTCTGCGGCTCCAAGATACCCTTCAGCTTCTGCATCAACGGATCACTGTTGACTACATTCTTCGAGCTTCCACTTGGACGGCCAAGCTGTCCTCCTTTCTTCGATCGATTCTTCGTAGTGCTACTTCGGGTTGAAGTTGCTGGGGCGTCTACGGTTGCTTTCTTGCTGCGTTTCTTCTTGCTCTTGGAATTGACACCAGCCTTCGAGGCTGACTTCCCAGAGGAAGACGGAGTAACAGCAACAGGTTCGTCTGCGCATCCGTTTTCGCTTTGCAGACCCTCTTCGCTTGGAGTCGGAGAGCGTGATAATGGAGTGTTTGGGTCTTCAATTTCACCAGCAGCAGTTTCTGCGGTCTCATCTGCGGCGATCGCGGACGCTCCAGGTGTTCCTGCTTTTTCCGTGCGAGTTCCCGTTGTCTTCTCCTCAAGCTGCTTGATCAGATCTTCAGCAAGACGCGGCCAGTAGTCTCCTTCAAAATAAGGCAGGTCATGCGCTGCTTTCTTTTTCATGTAGTACTCCGCGTACAGGTTGGAGATATTGTGCACCAGTCCGTCTTTCTTGGCTTGCTGGAGGAGTTTTTGATACCATTGACGAAGCCGTGCTGATTTGGGGATTTTCTGATTCTCGGGCTTGCAGAAGAAGATGTAATCGTCACCCTTCAGTGGCGGGCAGGACCAAATGTGCGCAGTGTGGAACCCGCGGTTCTTGCAGTCTTCCAAGAAGCCGAGCATCACCTGCTGGTGCATCAGAGTACGCAGCTTCTTCGGCTGGAAGTAGTTGACCGAGTCCAAGTACGACACGTAGACCCGACCGGCATTTGGCTCAAGCGAATCCAGACCGTACTCTTGGACGTACAAAGTGAAGATGAGCACATCCACACCATCGAGTTCCTGGAAAACGCAAATGCACCGCGAGCGATACGTGAGCTGAAGAGATTGACCAGAAGGGTTGGCCGCGGCTGTCGTTCCGTTCTGGCGCTTCTTCGTGTCAGTCCGCTGTCGCTTCAACGACTTTGGCTGTCCGGTTCCTCCACTCGATCCGCTCGCGGTCTTGCTTTCAGATTTCTTCGGCTTTCCGTATTTCGCGGCAAGCAACTTGCCCATCTTCGGCTTGATCTGGACTTGCTTGTCGATGCTCAACACCTCTCGAATTGTGACACCAAACTGGGTTTCCGATGCTGGCTCATCCACTCCGCGAGAAAAGCCGATACTGTCCGAATTTCCCAAGTTACCCATGCGCTCAGCTTCATCTTTCCCTGCTTGCTCAATCGACTCCATCACTCTCTTCTCGATCAACCTCGCCATTCGTGTGATCGGCAGCCGTCTCGCTTTCAGACCGTTCTCAGTGGATGGCTTCACTCCAGCCACGCGTTGCTTCTTCACACAGATTGGACACACGAATGGCTCCTGCTCACCAGAAATAGCGTGATTCCGCTCATTGAAGAGTGCGCAAATCTGATGGTACCACAACTTGCACGAATCACACTCCACCCACGGCTCTTCAGCGACTTCACTGTTCTTGCGCTTCAGCAAAGATGACTTCTTCAGCACACCATCAAAAGGCACGACTGCCGCGCCAGCTGGCGCACCAGTGTCGGCTCCACCTTCAGCTGGTGCTGCAGCAGTGAGTTGAGGGAGTGTCGCCATATCGATTGGTCCGTCCTTCATCTGCTTGTAGCAGCTCGAGCACCAATGATGCTCTCCACGTGGGTCACTGTAGTAGTGGGTGTGTCGACGGATACGACCAGCACAAGGTCCACTACAAAACAGCATGCACGGAGCAAATTTGAACGAGTCCCCTCCACAGAGCTGGCACATCTCCTCCCGCCGTTGTTCGCAGCGCTTGAACAACTGCTTCTCCAATTGGTTCTTCAAAGCAGCAAGAGACTTGTCGAACGACGCGAGCAGCTGTTTCGCGGCGATATTGAACTTGTTCGTACTGCTGTTGTAAGCGATGCAGTTTTCAAACACCAGTCGCACATCGCCCGCGAAAGCCTCGACACTGTTGTAATGCTCATTCTCAAGCCGTTTCTTGATCGTCCCCAAGTCCATTGGACACTTGATGATTTCGAAGTAGTCAGGGATGTTCCACTGCACTGGATCCACTGGATTGTTGAACGTCCATCCATACTCGCTCTCCATAAGCTTATTGATGAGTGGCATCAGACGATTCTTCAGCTCGGTTAACGTGATGTGACCACAGAAGTTAAACCGAAGAGATCGAATGTGCTCATCCAATTGTGCTTCCGTCATCGAGTCCAAATACGAGATATCTTGGTGCGAGACATGCTGATCCGTCCGGAGACTTGCTTGGGTGCCACGAACAACCAGCCCATTCGAGACCACTGGAGCCAAGGGAGCAGTCGGCGCAGGTTTCACACTCGCTGAAGCTCCAGGCTGGGGAGTTCCATTGGACGCAGCTTGAGCTTTCGCTTGCACACGCGCCTTCATGAGTTTCGCTTGTTCTTTTCTGCGCAGTTTCTTTTCCTTCTCGGTTTGATACTTCAGCGGTTTTTTCTTGAGCTCCGACAGATCAGACGCAGAGTCTTTCGACTCTGCCTTCACTCCACCAGCTGTCGCACTGCTTGCAGAATTTCCATTCGGCAGTGAAGCGCCGCCACCGACAGCATTCGCGCCAGTAAGCGCTCCATTGCTTGACAACGAAGACCCACTTGACCCGGGTGCGTTTACCTTGCTCTCGCCCTTCACGCCGCCAGCCTGCAGATCAACGTTTTGGGTCGACCAAACACCTCCAGGTTGCAGAGTTCCAGAATTGCGCTGCAGTGTAGACAGCCCTCCTTGAGCAGCGCTTCCAGGACTTTGCATGTTACTGCCAGCACCGATTGTACCATTGTTGAGGGCGTTGGTTGTGCCAGGAGAGACAGTCGTGTTCATAATCTTTATCAACCCACGGACACCCTCGGGACACTGGCTTGCAGCCATTTGCAACTGAGCAGGATTGCCACGACACGAATCGACGATCTTGATTGCCTTCCTCACCGGACCACACACCTCGCAGATCATCTTGTTGCATTGCTTGAAATGCGACAGCACGTATCGTGAAGAAATGCAGTGGTCGGTGCGGCACTGGCGTTGGTGGCACTCGCAAATGTGCTTCCACAAAACTTTCATCCCAGCGCAGTACGGCAGTATGCACTGCGGAGCGGCGCAAGTGCTCGCGTGTCGGAGCATGCACAAACGCTCTTGCTGCCTCCGCAGCACCAATTGCTGCTCGGTTTCATTCATTGGAGGTCGAATGGCACTGCAAACGTCGCACTGGAGATTCCGGCACTTCCGGAAATGCGAAAGCAGTTGACGAGTAGATTTACAGCCGATTGTCGTGCACTGGGCATTCGCGCAGCGTGATACGTGCGCGAGCAAGGCTTTCGTGCGACTGCAATACTCGATCGAGCAATCTCCAGCTGTGCATGTCCGAGCGTGCTTCAGTTGAATCAGGCGTCTCTTCAGCTCCTCTCGCTTCTGTGCAATCGACGCCTCGTTCATCTGGGTCATGCCAGGAGCTGCTCCAGCAGGAGGGGTGACTGCGCCAGGCAGAACGCCGACAGGAGAACTCCCTCGCTGGAGCTGCGCGCCAGCAGCGGTCGGATTCATCCCCATGCTTGCCGCATTCTGCTGCTGCTGCTGTTGAAGCTGAAGCTGCTGCATTCGACGTAGCTGCTGGATTTGTTGTAACTGCTGGATTTGTTGGAGTTGAGGTCCAGTCAGATTCATTCCATACATGTTTGAAGCGCCGTTGGTACCGGCCGCCGCAGCAACCATGGTCGGATTCGTCTGCATTCCAAAAACTCCGGAAGCCGGCACTGATGGAGTTGTCAAACCAGCACTGATCTCAGGAGGCATGCTGAGTGCAACTGGATTAAACTGCGAAGGCGGAACTCCGGATGACAGGTTCGATGGCGCGGTAGACGTTGCAATGTTGGCGAAACTGTTCCCGCCAGCCATGGACGCTGGAACCGTAGACGCTCCTTGTAGCTCGGACTCTGGCATGGCAATCGGCTCGTCACTGATGCCATTAGCCATCTCGTCTGCTTCTCTCTCCAACTCGTCGAGAATCGAGCTTCCTGAGTTTTGACCAGCCGAGACGCTTGCTGCAGACGAAGCGGAAGATGTCACCGCCGAAGACATTGTCAGTCCCGACTGATTGCTTACTGGCATCTGAGACACAGACATTGGCATCTGCAACGGTTGACTCGCGACAGGCTGCTGAGGAATTTGCACCGGGGACGCTGAAAATGGAATCCCTTGAAAGCTGTTCCGCTGATTCTGAAGCGCTGCCATCTGCTGCTGTTGGCGGTGAAGCAGTTGCAGCTGCTGCTGCTGGAGCTGCTGAGCCTGATTCTGAGCTTGAACCTGTTGCTGCTGCTGTTGAGCACCAGTTTGCGGCGCTGTTGGGCTTGGCTGCTGCTGCTGCTGCATTTGACGCCGTCTCGAATTATCCAGTGCCTGCTGCAGTCTCGTTTTCAGCGTCTGCACGTTGCTGTACTCGTCCCTCGATGATGCACTCATATAAAGCGTGTGCTCCAGTCTCCGGGCAATCTCTCGAGGGTTGTAATTCACTGACGCTGGTCGATTCGCACTTTTCATAATCAGCGTCAAACTGTTCATTTCATAACGGGGAACAGACACAAAGATGAGATGAGTCTTGAACCAACCTAGCACCAGGTGCGGATCTCCCTCAAAGCAACTTGAGCTCGTCGACGTACATGATCCGAGCAATATGCTGCCTCGCGCTTCGATCGGCATCCTTATCTCTCCAGTCGCCACCTGCACCTCCAGCTATCGCGCCGCTCGCAGCAGCATTACTCGCACTCGCAGCTGCAGTCGCGTCTGCACTGTTATTGCTGCTCGTAAGATTGACTGCGTCGGTCTGACGGACAGTTGACGCCGGATTTGCTGCCATATTCGCACCCACTGCGTTAGCATTCATTGTCTGCATCACATTACAATGCACGCACGATGATCAGACCAATCCTCCTCGCAAAAGAACAGAGTAATCGTCTGTGCCCAGCCGGACAAAAAGCACTCACAGTTGTAGAAGTTGTCGATGGAGTCAGTGAAGCCGCACTTGATGCATACTGGGGAACTGGGGGCATCGACTGAGGGGGAGCTGACATGAGCTCGAATCCACCACACCACTATCGGCCACGCCACTTTCCGAAAAAAGCCGATTCGCTGTCTCAAAAACGAAGGTCGCCGTTCTCGAGTCCAGCAATCGGAGAAAGTGCGGTTGCAATTGAAGCGCAGTGCGAAATGCGTCCTCGCTGTCTTGCACAGCACGACACTCACACGATTCGCTGCAACCACGAACAGAAAAGCTTCTCGGCAGTGATGCAATTGCGTTCCACTTGGCAACAGCAGGATCTGCAACAATACAAATGCAACAACACCAAAAGCGGGCTCGTCAGCACACGCTCTGCAAGCTTCCCCTCACAATGCAGTCGTTGTGATGGCACAGCGGGAGCTCGTACGACAGAACGCCATGCAGACGCAATACACACAGCCACATTGAGCACTCGACGCCGCACACATTGGTATGCATATCCACATACTTGCACCACTCCACACACCCACATTCACACCCATTCACACACATCCCCACATACCCATGCAAAAGCAGCTTTGCATTTTTGCACACCACACTCATTTGCCATTCTCGACCTGCGCGCAAACTATTTTCCCTTACCTGTCAGAAGCTGAAAAATACCGCTCGGCACGAAATAAAACCCTTCTTTCCTCCCTTTTTTTCGAAACGAATGTGGGGGAAGGCGGAGTGCTGGATAGCGCGCGCGCGTGCGTCTGCTGCGGGGGGGATCGGCGAGTGCGGAGACGCGTCTGCGTCTGCGGCCGGGTCGTCTGCGTGCGTCGCCTGCTGCGTGCTGCGTGCTGCCTCGCGTGAAGAGCGCGCGCTGGTGTCGTCTCCGTTCCGCGCCGCCTTCCGTTCCGTCCGTCCTTCTCGCTCACCTTGCGAAAGAAGAGGAAGAAATCGAGAGAATAGCGGGAAGAGTGATGGTCACGTCGAGCTGGGGGGAGGGATGCGGGCGTGAAAGTGTGGGGTGTGAAGGAATGAGGGGAAAAACAAAGCGGAAAGGGGGATGGGGGACCAAACACCCCTCTTGACGCCCGCTAACATCCGCACCAACACCCGTAGACACCTGCAAACGCCCTTTTTGGGTGAGGACACTGTCGGTGTCCGATAAAGTGCGAAGTGGCAGTTGATTTGAGAAGAACGGAACATTGCATTTTGCGTTTCCGCCATTTCAGGGTATTGGCAGTCATCCAGACTCATGTCCAGCCTAAACTACATTGACGAGCTTCCTGCTGGCGAGTTTGACTGAGCACTGCTAAGTCTGCACCTGGTTTTAGTGCTGTTGCTGGTGGGTTTGTTGCAGAGCCTGTTATTGGGCTTGCTGTTGCATTTGTAGCCACTGCTTGCTTCTTTCTTCCATAGGATGTGGTCATCGCTGTCGGCGACTCTGGCGCTCTCGACATTGCGCTCACGGGTCTCAAAAGACTCATCGAAATCTACATGTTCTTTTCCTTTTTGCTCTGTAGCCTGAGAACAACTGGGAAGCGGATCTGGAGCACCTGCAGTCATCGTCGACGAGAACACCAATGCGATCCTCGTGAACAACCCGTCGAACCTGTGCGGAAGCGTGTACTCGAAGCCACACCTGGAGAAGATCCTCGCCCTCGCTGAATTCAACAAGCTTCCAATCCTCTCCGCAAGTGTTCTTGCTCCATTCACTGAGTCGACTTCTATGCAATAATCCTAAACTCACATTTGTATGCCACATTCTATTCACAGGACGAGATCTAAGGTGGCATGACTTTCACCCGTAAAGCGATCATCAACCAGAGCTCTTCCAGCAGCAATGTGGAAGGAAGACCAATGTGAAAATCTCACCCACTTCATGTGCATTCTCGGTTCACGCGACTATAAAGCTGCAAGCACGAGGACTTTGAGCAAGCGAAGTTGACTCACTCGACAAGCACTCGTCTGCAGGGGAAACTATGAACACACACACAAGCACCTCGTCACATCACGAGCACTTCCAACAGAACTCGTCAGACTCTCATCCAATGACCACTCCCAATGTCAAAGTTTCCACATGCACGGACAGAGTATGCATCTAGAGGGCAGAAACCAAAGCCAATTACAAACATTTGGAAGCTAATATTTGATATAGCTATCTTCCTATTCTCGAATGGATACTATATTTCGGATAGATTGCGGCGGTTTTCCTAAAATATACACGATCTTCAGACAAACACAAGGATAAATGAGATGGCATCAATAATGCCCAAGCAGATGACCAGAGTCGTGGACTCTGCCGGCGGCAGCGATGGCGACGCCGCCGAGCGAGATGGAGACCGCGGACGCGCAGTCGTGATAGACACCCACACGGACAAACACCCCGCAGGCGCACAGCCCGGCGACCTGGTGCTGCGGACGCCGCCGTTCGCGAAAGTGCTGCAGCCCGAGCTCTGGAGCTCGCTCTGCCACCACTGCTTCACGACCGCCGAGAGCACCAAGCTGAGCCGATGCGGGCGGTGCCGCACTGCCTACTACTGTGCGTTATACACACATGTGCACGGCGCGCTCGTGTCGCTTAGCTGCAGGCTGACTTGTGTGTGTGTCGGTGCAACTGGTGTGTTTGGTTGCCTTTTTGAACGAGATCCCTTTATCAGGCTCGCGAGATTGCCAGCAAAAGGACTGGAAGCCCGACCACCAAGTCGAGTGCCGCCAGCTCGAGCAGCTCGCGTCGCTGCGCCTACGAGGTCCTCAGATCGCAGATCTGCTGCTGCTCGGACGCGTCATGCGGCGTCTTCAAGCGGATGTCTGTGCTGCTGATGAGGTGTCTCCCAGAGAGCTCGTCTGGCACGAAGCTGATCTGAGCCAAGAGTCGATGCTGCTCGCGACGCTGGCGCAGAAACTCAAGCTCATTGATGGTACACACCTCCGCGTTATGCTACAAGTCGCTTTCTTTTGCTGGTAATACTCCGGTTCGACTGACAAACTCTACCCTGTCGACAGAATCTTGTCCCACGCGAGAGCTGCAGAAGATGCTGAGCCGCTTCGAGAACAACAATTTCTCGATTTGCGACGACCTGCTGCTGGAAATCGGCGCGGGCTGCTTCCCGCTTGGCGCGATGGTGAACCACAGCTGCGACCCAAACTGCGCTGTCACGTGAGTATAGTTGTGATATTTTGTTTTCCACATCTTCTGACTGTCCAAGCTGCCTGAATGTGAAGGAAGGTCGCCTGACAAAGTCTAGCTGTGTGCTGTATGCGATTCCCTGTCGCCAATAGGTTTACTGCGAAGACGCAGTCGCTGGAGTTTCGTGCGATGCGCGCGATCGCACCAGAGGAAGAAATCACCCAGTCCTACGGTGCGATTCTATCACCTTTTTTGCTCTATAGCCGCTATGCATGTGCTTATTTATCGCCTGGTGGATGACTTGATATGTTTTCCTTTAGTTGACATCGCGCTCCCAAGACGTGAGCGACAACGACGACTCGAGCAGAAGTACCATTTCCAGTGTGGTTGTGCGAGATGCTCCAAGCCGTTGGACGACCTGCAGAGTCTGGATGCGCACTTGGACGCAGACATCGACGGCATCCCAGAGTCCCAGTGGAGTGACGAGCGCGTGCAGGAGTTTGGACGTGCAAAGGCGCTGTTGATGCGTCCCAATGCCTCAGAGGATCCCATCAAGACACTGCAGGAGTCTCTGCAAGCGATGCAGAGTGTCTTGCATGAAGAGAACGTCAGTATTCTACAAGCGTACTCGGCATTATTCAGCGCCGAGATGGAGCGCGGCAGCGTCGAGGAAGCTATCCCATTTGGAGAGAAGATGCTCGAGTTCTACCGACGGGTGTACCCAGCAAACCACCCACTGGTTGGGTTGCACCTGTTCACACTCGGCGACCTCCACCTGCAGGAACTTGAGACGCAAGGCAGCAGCAAAGCGCAAGCGAAGCAGTATCTGACGGAGGCGAAACAGATTCTGCAGACCACGCACGGAAAGAACCACCATTTCGTTGAGCTGCTGAGCCAGCGCATCCATAGTTGCTGACACCCAAGAGAACGAGTTTGTGTGACACTTTTGAACGATATTGCAGTGCTCTCATGGCAAAAAGGCTGAAATGTAAGGAAGTTCGCCATTCGCGACCATTGGCGGTGCTGCGATGCGTGGTTGCAGCGGTTTTTCCGCGATGATGGCAACGGAAGCCTGCGTAGAGATCACCAACTGCGTTGCTGCTGTCGGTTTGCTTGCTTCGTTGTCTTCGTATGGACTCTCGTTCTGCAGTTGTTTCCAGCAGAGGCAGGGAGATAGAGCGAGAAACGAGGGGTGACACAAAGCTACTGCTGGTGGTGAGAGAGAGAGAGGGGCGACTCTAACAAAGAGCGGTGCGTGCTGCTGCTGGCGCTCGTGAAGCTTCCGATGAGGTGTGCTGGCTGTGCGGAGGAGTATCGTAGCAAGGTGATCTGAGGTTCGCATCGTCAGGATGGGATGCACTGGCAGCCAGTGCAAGGGTTTCGTGGCCGCTGCAACTGACGAAGTGCTACTGCAGAGTGAGCATTTCCACGACAGTTTGGCGTCTGCAGCACTATGGTCGATAGTGCTGTGAGCAACAGGCAAGTCTGGTCCTCTTTCGCCAGTTGTCAGCAGGCATCAAACCAATGCGAGTACAGAGACTCACGAAATGTTGAATTGGCAGAGACTTTCAGAGATGCGCGGTGTCTCTTCGATAGGGCTGGTATTGGATACGGCGCTCCCACAAACCAAGCAACCAACCGAGTCGACTCAAACCTCTCCTCCCATCCCATCCCCAAACGACAGAACACGTTGAATCGAATCGGACAAATGGGAGCTGCGTGTAAATGTAAGTGGCTGTTGTTTGGTCGATCCAGCATTACAAACCCATCAACTACCAAGAAAGATGAAATGGAGCACTTTCCGCTTCAGCCATCAGTTATCACCATCGCTCAAATCTCTTCACAGCGCAATTGATCAGATCCATTTTGATGCAAGAGCAAAGCAAGTCACAGCGAGATGATCGCTCGATCTTTCTCCTGACTGATCAACAATTGCATCCCCCTTTTTTGTGTGGACATCATTGAAAGTCACTTTGTGCCTCAAATCAACAATTGCGATCTGCACAATCATGCGACAACCAGGCACATTCCGAAACCCGCCTTGTTCTCTGTTCATTTCATCGACCATCGTGTTTTCGAATCTGTCCCCAAAGTCAACAATACTGTTCGCAGCTGCTTTTCAAGCACACGACAATTCGGATGTCAGTAGCCAGAACGAGAGTGCAGCTTTTCGCAAGCACACAAATCAAAACTCAAAGTCTGGAGACAAGCAAGCAGTGCACCAGATCCGAATTTGCCATCTCGTCGCCAGATCACAGATCACCCTCCCACTCTTTCCTCTCGCCTCTTTAGCAGTAAATATGGTGAGTGTGTCTTCGATGCTTCTGGGCGTGGCTCTCAGCGCCGCGTCCGCGACGAGCGCTTCTGCTAGCGCTTACGACGCGTTGCCGGCGTTCGCGATCCCGTCCTTCGACTACCCGGCGATCGGCGAAGGCGCCACTCCCGAGCGTCTACTCCACGAGCTGCAGACCAACGGCATCGTCGCGCTGCGCAACGTGCCCAACTACGCCTACACGCGCGCGCTGTACCTGCAGAAGGCAGCCGAGTGCGCCATGGCTGGCGTGAACGACCCAACCGCCGACTTCGTGTCCCAGAAGCAGTTCGCCGACGGCACGAAGCGCTACACGATGAGCACGAACGCCGGGTCGGAGCTGGCGGCGTCGGCGGCGAACACGGAGACCAAGTGCCCAGGCTACCGTCAGCTGTACCAGGAGTTCAGCCAGCTCGTGGAGCACGCGGTGAACACGTTCGGCAGCACGCTGGACGCCACGAGCTTCACGGCGTCGGACGGCGCCAGACCCATCACGTCGCGCAAGCTGGTGAGCGAGGCGATCCGCCTGGACCACTTCCACGCCTACGAGGCGGCTAGTGCCATCAAGGATGAAGCCGAGCAACAGCACCGTCGTGGACTGTCGTACTCGCTGCCACTGCACGAGGACCACGGTCTGTTCATCGCCATGTCGGCGCCAAAGTTCTTCGAGGTGCACGAGTCCGGTGATCGCAAGTTGGTGGAGCGCCAGCTCGCGGCCGACAAGTCCGGTCTCGTCATCCAGACGTCGAACGGTCAGCGCGTGCGTCCGGTGCTGAACGAAGACGAGGTGGTGATCATGATGGGCTCCGGCGCCTCGCGCTGGCTGCAGACGAGCCACCAGCTGCCTGCAGTGCTGCACGGCATGAAGATGCCAGAGCTTGAGAGTATGGTCGGCGACAACAGCCGCATGCTGCGCGCGTGGTTCGGCAAGATGACGCTGCTGCCAGCGTACCAGCGCATGCTGGAGAACCAGGATGTCGTGTTTGACTCGGTCGTG
>JAASFO010000737.1:0-14174 GCA_023333815.1 Globisporangium recalcitrans | reverse complement strand
TTCTGCTTCGAGTGTGCATGTAGTCAGTAAAGAAAAGGGGTGAGTTTCTCGATGAGCTT
Source organism: Globisporangium recalcitrans (assembly GCA_023333815.1). Taxonomy (NCBI): domain Eukaryota; phylum Oomycota; class Peronosporomycetes; order Pythiales; family Pythiaceae; genus Globisporangium; species Globisporangium recalcitrans. The sequence goes on along the minus strand of JAASFO010000737.1, from coordinate 14,115 downwards.
TTAGATTCGACTGAAGAATCCTTGACTTTGATTTGTGGATGGTCAGTGAACTCTTTCAGGATGGCGGACTCTGGTGGGAGGCAGCTGCTGCTGTCACCGCGCTCACCGACATTGCTCGTCGCGCAGTAGCAATGGTTCCTTTCAAGCTGTACGAAGCGAGAAGCAAGTGCTGAGGCAGAGTCGACGACCATTGTGACCCGTGCAAGTGGTGGCAGTGTTCGACTCGCACTACAGGAAACAGTGTTAGTGCTAATCGTGGCCGCCATAAGCAATACGCCAGGCGTGCTTCGTCAACCCGGACGAGCTTTGGCTGCTCCAGCTTCAATACTTCACTTCAAATCCAAACGCGCGCTGACCGTCAATGTCACTAGAATCGAAACGCTGCACTGCGGGCGATCAAGCTCAAGAGTAGAGTCGCAGGGATATGTAGTGGTTTAGATGACCAGCAGCTATCTTTCTCCTTCATTTTGCCGAGTCTGCTTGAAGTACACTTCATCACGACAAGCTGAACACTTTCGCTGCTTTCTTCACGACCCGCGCGACTTCGTCCACGTGATCCTGAGTTGTCGTCGAGTCATCTTCAAACGCGATACAATCAGCGATGCCTGGGAACGCAGTGCCGCTGTAGCCTTCGTAGAACCCTGGACCAAAGATCACGTGCTTGAACCAAGATCGATGCGGGAGACCGTCTTCCGAGAGCAAGTATCGCTCCAGTGACACGAGCTTTTCGTTCAGCTTGCGGCGCTTCTCATCGGCGTGCTTGCCGCCAGAGGTCTTCACGAACTCTTGGACATGAGTCTGAAACGACTTTGCGTTCTCGCTGAAGTCCTTGATGGCAGCGTAGAGTTTCGCAAAGTCCACACCGCGGTTCAACGCAGCGACTTGTGCTTCAAAGCCGGTCAGCGCCTCCTTCATGATCTCGCCGTACGTGGAGAAATCGAATGGCACGATCGGATCGTCGACCAGCCGAAGCGCTATCAACCCCCACCACTTCGTCGTAATTGCTTGCGTTCCGTAGTTTGGATCGCCAAATGTTTCCAAGTACTCCAGCGAGTCCATGGAGCTGTGGTACACTCCGTACATGGAAGGACCGATGGTGAATCCGAGATTGGCAGAGATGATCCCCAAGTGCTGGTAGAATGGCGTGAAATCGGTACCCGAGCCCAAGAACCCGATCATATGGTCGGGACCAAGAGTCCCGCGATCGCTCACCGCTGCTCCAAGAAGCGCTCGCTTTGATGCTGTCTGCTTCGTCCACTGCTCGTGAAGACTGCTTTCGGTCTCGTTTCCGAAAAAGCTGTTGGCGGGAATCGCTTTGGCGGTTTGAAGCATGAAGTCAGCAATCGATGGGGTGCCACTGGCGGCAACAAACGGTCCAACGACCGCGTCGACGTTGATGTAGGCGACAGCGTGCTTCTTCAAACTCGCCGCGTGATCTTCCACCCATTCAGTGCTTCCGAGCAACCCCGGCTCCTCGCCGTCCCAGGAACCGAGGATCAGCTTTCGGCGCGGCTTCCAACCAGTCTCGAGCAAGCTACCAAGATTTCGAGCGAGCTCCAGCAATACCGCAGACCCACTGGACGGGTCCACAGCGCCGCAGACCCACGCATCACGATGGTTTCCGATGAGCACATGCTGATCTGGCTCCTCGACTCCATCGATCGTGCCGATCACATCCCAAATCGGTCCAACCTTGTTGTCCATCTCCAGGTCCAGGTTGAGAACTGTTGCTTCGTCGTCGCCGACGCGGTAGCCTCCACTGATCGTCAGACTTCCTTGCCAACTGGATGGTGCATCCTTGCCTCCGAGAGACTTGAGAATATACGTTGCTTGTTCGTACGACAACGGCAACGCTGGGATGTGCGGGATAGTCTTCGACTCTTCGATGCTCAGGTACGGCGCACCAAGGTTCGACGGGTATCCGGGAGTGAGTGGATCGCCCGTGGCGAGCGACAGGAAGATCGACGCACCACGCTGGAACGATCCTTCTGGTCGCCATGGACCATTTGGGTAGGTGGCACCCAACGCAAACCCGTCCTCGTGTGGGTCTGAGTAAATCAGCACCCCCGCCATGCCATGCTCCTCGGCGACCATCACCTTCAGTCCGCGGTACTGGCCGCCATATCTCACCAGAGCGATCTTGCCCTTCAGCGTCACATTCTGGTCCACGAGCCACTTGAAGTCGGCCGGAGTTCCAAAGTTCACATACACCACAGAAGCCGTGACGTTCCCGGACGCAGCGTACGCTAGAAACGGCGGGAGCGCGTCCTCGTTCGTCGTGCATGCGTCTCCTTCCACGGACGCCTCTGTCAAGTTCAGCTCCCGAGCCGCTGACTCTGGCTCAAGAATAGCCAAATGACGCCGCACTGGGAGGGAAAGCAGCGGGTAGTACTCCTTGATCGTCGCATTGATGCCGAACGACTCGAACTGCTTCGCTGTGTACAGCGCTGTCTGGTAGTCCTGCTCGCTGCCCGCCACGTGCGGCACACTGGCGTATGCGTGGAGGTACTCGCGCAGCTTCTTCGTGTCGATGCCGTCCACAAACTGCTGCTCGAGGTCGCTCAGTAAACTCGCTTTTCCACTCTCCAGCTTGACTGTGTGCTCTCCAATAGCAGTAGCAGTAGCAGTAGTAGCCCCACCAGCATGCTCTTTATGTGTAGTCGCAGCTTCGTCACTCTTTCGCACCGGGCTTGGCTCGCCGTGCACACGCACCTTGTTCGTCGCAGAATGCGTAGAAGGCACCAGGGGTGGCGGTGACGCCGTCGGATGCTCCTGCAGGATTAGCATGCAGCCCACAAGCAACACAAACACGCCGACGACCGCGATCGCGCGCAGCGTGTTCATATAGGCTTTGAAGCCTTTCGAGCGACCGCCCAGCGACGACAGGCGGTGAGGTCCCGTCGTCGCATTGCGGTCGCCGTAGAGGTCGTCAGCGTCGTCTGCGCCGAACGTGCCGTACGCCGAGTCAGGGGGCGGCGCTCTGCTGCTGGTCGCGCGGTGGCGCTGCTGCTGGTCGCGCGTAGGGGAACCCAGCACCATCATCGTTGCTCTCGCTTGGCTTCCTCTTTCTGAGTTGACTGATGTTGGCAGAAGAAAGCAAATTTGCAACTGACACCAAGAATCAGAGACAGTCAAAGTGTTTGTCTCTGATTCGTTCATGTCTCAGAGATCCTCCTCTAAAACCGCGCTCTCCTCAGAGGAACCTCATTAAAGCCGTGATGGAGGTTCCAAATTCGTACACTGTATGCAATCCGATCCAGTCACGATGACGCCAGTATTGTGTCAACTCCGACAACCCTCCTCAGTGCACACCACCTGCCTACTGCTCTGTAGAATCCGATATGTGCTAGATGAACTCACACCTCACGGCACTTGGAACGACCGCGTCAGCTCGTAAGGGTAGCGACCCTGGACGAGCACGTTCGTGTCTGCACACGTGAGAACTGCGTCGGCGCTGTACCGCGTGGCGATCTCCTCGGGGGTCTTGGAATCGCAGAATGGCGTGCCGAGGAGGTAGATCTTAAACGCGTGCTTCTCGACTTTGAACCGAGATCTCCATCCGCGCGAGAACTGCTGGAGCCTCTGTCAGCTGCATGTGCTCCAGGTACACTACGCCGACGTACGGCCACGCGGAGTCCAGGTTGTCAGGCAATGAGGTCAAGTTGCTGTGGGTGATCTCGATATCGTCCAGCTCGAGAGGAACGTCGTGAAGCAAACCCTCGGGCAGTGAAGTCATGTTGACTCCGACCAGGCACGCGTACGTCAGCAGCGGGTGCGCAGCTTGGGTGAGTCCCGACTCTCTGCTTCACGATACGATGGTGGAGTTCCAGATCTCAAACCCAACCAGACTATGGGATTGCTGGATCGCAGTCAAGGCTCTCTCGTCAAGAAGCGACAGGAAGGCTTCGTCAGGACTTGTTGCGCCTTCGCGGTAGCAGTTGTACTCGTACACGGAGCAGGCATGCGCAGTGGAGAACTAGGGGCGATACAGAAGCTTGCATCTGGTTGTGCCATCTGACCATGAAACGCACCTAAAACAGGGTCCACTGTACGTGCAGAAAAGCAGTGAAGTATTTGCGAATAGACTCGACAGATTTGTGAAAGACGATGGCGGCTGCATTCAATGGCGCGGAGGATGCGAACGCGCGCCTGGGTGTGCACGTGGAGCACCTGAGCGGCGACGCGCCGCCGAACCCGTTCCTCTTCCCGCGCAGCCTGCTGCACTTCCAGCGCCAGGGCAGCGGCTTCTACCCGTTCCTGCCGGCGTACCCGCCCGCGTTCCTCGAGTCCCAGCAGCCCAACCCGATCCTCGAGTCCTGCGCGGGCAAATTCTTCCTCTCGGCTGCCATGGGTGCGTGGATTGCTGCTGCTGCTTGTATTGGCATTGGTGGCTGCACGTGCGCGTAACTGATGGTGTGTGTGATCTGTGTGTGGACTACGTTGTAGGCTACGGAATGGGCAATCTGTTTGGGCTTGTCCTTGGAAGTTACGAAGGCATCACGCCGCCCGTGCCGCTCCCTGGTCAGCGCGAGCTCCCGAAGATGCCATGGAAAGAATCGGTGCGTTCTTTTCAGCTGTTGCTGTGGTGGTGTACACTGGAAGTTGCCAGTGATAGAGGCTGCGGGATTCTAATTGTCTCTCTCTGGGTGTTGTGGTTTGTGTGCGTTTGCTGCAGATGGTCGGCGCGTGGCGTGTCACCGGTGGCAAAATGCGGTATTGGGGCAACAACTTTCTCGTCATCTCGTGTGCGTTAGCTGCTGTGTGACATCCTGACGAGTCTAGCGGCATTCACTGTTCGCGTGTGCTAATATTCCTGATTGCGTGTTTGGATGACTTGAGCAGCCATGTTTGCAGGCTTGGAGTGCGCTACTGAGAAAGCGCGCGGCCGACATGACGTGGGCAACGAGCTCGTCGCGGGCTGCGCTACTGGCGCGGCCTTAGCTGCCGGCCAGGGCATCCAGGTACGCATTTGCAAACTGCTTTGCATGAGGGTTCTCAATTGCTGGTGACTAACACACTGCCACATCGCATTGGCACATTTTGAAACCAGGCTCAATGTCTCGGCTGCGCAGGCTTTGCTGCATTCTCGTACGCGATCCACAAGTTCACGGACGGCAAATTCTAAACCACTGGCTTGCGTGATAGTCTTCCTTCCCATAGTGCTTTGCTTTGACTTTTTTTATTACTATTGTGATTATAACTATCGATGCTCACCTTGCCTAGGTGGCCATGGCGCCGCCGTCGACAAGCAGGTTCGTGCCGTGGATGTATCGCGCGTCGTCCGAGACCAGGAAGAGCACGGCGTTCGCGACGTCCATGGCTTTTCCCGGCGCCTCGGCCGGGATACGGTTCGTTGACGCTGGCGCAAGGCAGTCGTCGCGGCTGATCGAGTCGTCGATGAAGCCCGGCGCCACGGCGTTGCAGACGATGCCGCTTGCAGCGTACTCGGCCGCGATCTGGCGCGTGAGCTGCACGATCGCCGACTTGCTCACACCGAACGTGAAGTAGCCCTTGCGCGCGACCATCCCGTACATGGACGAGATGTTGACGATGCGGCCGCGGATTGCGCTGTTGTCCTGCGTGAGCATCTGCGTGATCGCGCGCTTGCAGCTGAGGAACACGGTCTTGGCAGACACGTTCATGGCGTCGTCCCATTCCTTGTCGGTGATCTCGTGCAGCAGCTTGCTCTTACTTGCCGAGCCGCTGAGCGACGCCACGCAGTTGACCACAAAGTCGATGCGCTTGTGCTCCTTCACGATCTCCGCGTAGGCGCCGTCGATAAACGCATAGTCGTGCAGATCGCCCTGCTGCAGCGTTGCCGGCGCAGCCCCCGAAAGACCCGCGATCTGGTTCACGACGCTCTTTTCGCTCGCGGTCGTCTTTGAGTCGACCACCACGAGCTTCGCGCCTTCTTTAGCCAAACGCACAGCGATCAACTGGCCCAACCCCGTGTTGCCGCCGACAACGACGCCAATGCGATCTTTGAGACGCTCGCCCGCCACAGCTCCAGTCTGTACCATTTCCACGAAGTAGAAACCCCACAGTGTCAGCTATCAGCAACATACCAGAGACGCAGCGATAGTAAGCACGCACGCATATACTATGCAATACGCACCACGGAGGCGACGGCCTGCGCGGCTCTGGCGGCGTTCTGCTCGTCGTTGAGCTTGAGCGCCTTGGCGATCTCCTGCGGCGTGAGCCCCTTCTTCTCCAAGAAGAGCAGGCGCTCGGACAGCGGCGAGTCCTGCACCTTCGGGTGCTGCAGGAAGCGCACGCCCTGGGTCACGAGCTCGTCACGGATCGCCATTGTGTGTAGAGTGTGAAGAGAGAGAGAGAGAGAGAGAGAGAGGTGCAGTGACGAAGAGAGCTTGGTGTGCGCGTCTTGGTGCGAATTGCTGTGTGTCAATGCAGAAATGGATGAGTTGACTTTGGATTTGCACACACACTCTCTCTCTCTCTTCATGTTGACGTGAATGTTCTTCAGCATTGCCGTGATTCGCTGAAAAGAGGAGATCTAGCAGGTTCTGTTGGTGGAAAAGGAAACTTCAATGCCCAATTTAAGCCAGTGGCTGCATGGACACTTTTGTTTCAGCCAATAGATTCTGGGAGTGTTTTCAGCGAATGCAAATGGCTAAAGTTGGACTTTCAGCCAGTTAAGTTGATGGAGAGGCTCTGATTGGTGTAAATGGAGCAGCCTGCCTCCGTTACCAGTCAAAATGGCGCTTTTGTATGGCATGCATCATTCCATTGTCGCCATTTCACCAAGAGCTCTTCGTCGCACCGCTGCATTCGCTCGTCCCAAGCGCTCGCAGCGACCAGCAGCTACAGCTACATCAGCAACCAGCCAATTCGATACCTATACATCACCATGCGCGTGCTGATCGGAGACGAGACGGGTCTGCTCAAGTCCGTGGAGCTGGAGACGAATGAGCAGCGTGTGATCTCGAGCCAGAAGACGCCGCAGGCGCGTCAGCGCGCCGTGCAGAGCATGTGCTGGTACGAGGACGAGAACCAGCTCGCCGGCTGCAAGGAGAACGTCGTGGTCGCGCGCGGCAACGGCATCGTCGAGAGCTACTCGAGCAGCCACGGCAAGAGCGCCGCCACGGCGTCTCGCGAAGCCAACTGGTCGTTCACGGCGCCAGCTGGCAAGAGCGTCGGCATCGGCATGATCCAGAAGTTTGGCTCCGTCGTGCGCTGCTCGGACGCCGGCGACGTGTTTGTCAAGAACACGCTGAGCGAATCAGCCAAGCCCGCGACGTTCAGCGTTGGTCCAGACATCTGGCGCATGCGCATCGAGCCGAAAGAGCAGACCCACATCGCGGTCGGCGGCAAGGAGCGCGATCTGGCGATCTGGTCGCTCGAGAAGCAGGAGGCGGTGTTCAAGGCCAAGAACGTCACGCACGACAACCTGGACATGCGCGTGCCCGTGTGGGTCAAGGACATGCAGTTTTTGTCGCAGGGCAGCAGCAACGGCCACCGCGCGATCGTGGGCACGGGCTACCAGCACATCCGCATCTACGACACGAACACGAAGCGCCGCCCCGTGCAGGAGCTCAAGTTTGGCGAGTACCCAGTCAACGCTCTGTGTGTCTCCCCAGATGAGACGCGCGTGTACGTCGCCGACACGGCGGGCAACCTGGACATGCTGGACCTGCGAACGCTCAAGCACCTCGGCCGCTGCACAGGTCCCGTGGGGGCGATCCGCGACATCGCGTGCCACCCGACGCTGCCGTACGTCGCGGCGGTGGGCTTGGACCGCATGGTGCACGTGTTCAACGTGAACACGCGCAAGTACCAGCACATGGTGTACGTCAAGCAGCGAGTAAACACGGTCGTGTTCTGCGACGACGGCGTCAAGGACATGCCCAAGCCAGCGGTCGAGCCGTCCTCGAAGAAGCGAAAGACCGAGGACGAAGACTTTGGGGTTGACGACGACGAGGAAGACGATGACGAAGAGGCGTACGAAGGACTCGAGCTCAGCGAGAACGAGTACGACAACGAAGAGGACGACGATGATGAAGATGACGATGGCCATGAGGACAGCGAGTAGGCGGATCGTGGTGGATAGTGCTGCTGCTGATAGATTTATTATGGAATGGATGATGAAATAGACTAATACTAGACATGCGTTGTGAGCTCCACCCCGTGCTGGTTGTCTTTCACTAAACAGCGTCAACCTCGCCGCTGAGATAAAGACACAGTGAGTGAGAGGATCAATCACAAGAAGCAACTTCTCATTGTATCCATGCATCCAATCTGCTCGTGAGCAACTGCACACCCAGCTTTCAGTTCACATCACGCTGATGGCAAAATCGCTTCTTCCTCTTTCTCGTTGCCTCTCCCTCTCTCTCTTTGTCTCTATGATACAATGCGCTTGTGCAGCGCCTTGCCGCGGTGGTTGAACACGTGGAACTCTGGGACCGAAATGACGTTTGGCAGCGATCTGTGGATGAGTGCAAACAATACAAGACGTGCGACAGCACACACACACACACACGACGTTAGAGTCGTACACATGCACAGACAGACCATCATGTCTGCGGTGGCTCTCAGTTATAAAACGCACCTGGAATGCAGCGCCTTGTTGGATCGGATCGGCAGCACCTCTCCGGCCGTGATCAGCACGCCAACGAGACTGATGGCAAACGACAGCACGAGCTCCACCACGACCTGCATTAGATATCCACATGCACGCAACAGCAGCATAATCCACCCCGTACTTAGCACAAAGCACACAGCTCTCATACTGCAATAGAGGAACAGCCTTGAGCGCGTACCTCAAATGGAGGCATCTTGGCGTCGGTCACTTCGGTCAGCTTCACATACTCAGCGTCTGCAAACAACAGCAGAGAGAGAGACAGCCATTTGGGTTAGCACAAAGTGCGCACTCCACCACACATACACGCATACACATCGTCTCTCATGCAGACGCACACTGGACGGAGTAGTAGCCGGCGTGCAGCAGCAGCAGCGAGCCCACGGCGACGAGCAATTTCCCCAGCAACGCCATCTTTTTGTATCCGCTTTTTCCTTTCAAATGGTGTTCCAAAGTGTTTTCAAGGTTTCCTTGATTTTCCTCCCTTTCGCAACGGGCCGGGTTTGACACTCTCGAAATGGGTTTGGGCCCAAGATGATCTATTTTAGGTGCTTGCAAGCAATCTCGCTCGCCTAAAATAGGGAATGTAGGTACCGCACACACAAACTCTTATCATAGACACGAAACAAAGAGCAACACGAAGAAGAGGAGACACGAAGCAAGAAAGCGAGAGATCAAGCGAGCGCAAGATGATGTTCTGGAAGAGCACCAGCAGCTCCGCGTCCACCACCGCGACAGCTTCGTCTTCTACAGCCAACGCCAGTGCAGCACCATCATCAGCAGCTTCGCCCGCGATCTCGACGTACGTGCTCTCGGAGCAGCGCCGCAACGAACTCCTCTTGGCCGCGCGCGCGAACCGCGTGTCCTGGATCGACGGCGTGGACGAGGCGAGCTCGTCGGTCGCCGCAGATAACGGGTTCGGCAGCGCGCTGTTTGCCGGAAAGGCGAGAGCGCTCGGGAAGCACGCCGGCACGAGCATCCCGCCGCACTGCCAGCAGGCGCTCGAAGCGATCGCGACGGACCTGCACGACTTCTTTGACTCGCTCGAGACGCTCAAGAGCAAGATCATCCCGAACAGCATTATAGATGACGACACATCGGCCAAGGCGCAAGATGAAATTGCAGTAGCTGGCGGCGTCGTCGGCGCTGATGGGAAACACGCACAGTACCGCACGATCTTCCAGGATCTGTACGAGAACGCGGCGCTCCTGGACAAGTGGCAGCGCATGCAGGGCCACGAGATCTCGTCGCCCGTGCGCAGAAAGCACATGAGTGGCGACGACAAAGAGATGGTGTTCCTACTCGCGTTCAAGGAGCTCATCGCGGTGCTGAAGAACCCGAAAGCCGCGGAACTCGTGTACCAGATCCAGTCGTTTGTGAAGAAATTCGACACGTGGGACCTGGAGCTCATGCTTCGCCAGCGAGCGACGAGGGAGAGACCGGGCGGCCACATCCAGACGTTCATCGACAAGCTCGTGCAGCAGCTGCGCCACAATGACAAGCTCTTGGACCTCATCGTGGACAACCAGCAGCAGCAAGCGAATGACAACAACAACGACCAGACGATGAACATGATGACCGAGTTTCTCTGCGGCAACGACGAGTGGAGCGAAGATCTGCTGCGCGAAGTGCTCGAAGCCTTCCTGATGGAGAAAGTGTATCTGAAAGCGCTGACGCCATCCCCCCAGACCGAGCATGAGGACCGCGTGCTCTTCAATCGACTGCAGTCGCTCGTGTTTGTCGAGTTTCAGCACTTGGACCTGCCGACACCCGACACGGAGGAGCGCAAGCAGGCGTGGCACCGCCTCGTGGTCCAGTTGAAGCAGATGCCGCTGTACATGTCGCCACGACGCAAGATGGATTGTGTGCTGAGAGTGTGTCAAGACCTTACGAAGCTGCTCGCGAGCCAGAAAGGTGACGGTCGCTTCCCATCGGCGGACGAGTTTCTTCCAGGACTGATCTACTTGCTGCTCAAGGCGAACCCGCGAGAGCTGAAGCGCAACCTGAATTTCATTCTGGAGTACCGCAACCCGGGCAAACTGGTGTCGGAGCCCGGATATTTCTTCACGCACTTGGTCTCGAGTGTCGCGTTTTTGGAGCAAGTGAACGGCTCGTTGCTGACGATCTCGCCCGAGGAGTTTGAAGACGGACTAAGAAAAAGCAAGCAGCAGATCCTTGTGGACGTTGATACGAATGCGACCTCAACATCCGCGGAAGTGAGCAACAACAACACCGACACAAAGGACCCAGCACGATCACGGACCAAAAAGGACAAGTCGCTCCCAAGTGTCCTCGAAGTGCGCGCGAAGCGCTTGGCGATGATGGCGAGCCTAAGGTAAAGGTTTTCGTGAGAGAGAGAGAGAGTGGAGCGTGAGCGAGCTTCAAAGACCGATGGTGTGCAATAGAGAGACGGGATCGACAGTGTTGGTTGAGAAAGGCGGTGCCAACACCCCGACACCGGGCTTAAGATGATGAGTGATGACAAGCTGCAGGATCGGAATTGCGTTATTTTCTTATTCGAGAAAAGCTGACCACCAGACGCGCATGACGTGGGTCATATTTTCTTATTTGCCTTGACGCTGAAGCTGACAATGAGAGCTCGACGTGGCGAAGGCTTTCAAGTTCATTTCGAGATCCACGCACCAACGAATACGACTCCCAAAAGCTCCCAAGATGCGCTTCGTTAAGCTCAAGACTCGGGCAAGTCAAGGACGTGGCGAATCCACTGCGGAGCCTCAACAGCAGCAGCAACAGAGTTACCTCCAGCGCGTCTGCAGCCAACTCGCCAGTCTCCGAGTGTCCTACCAGTCGAAGTCGAGCAACAAGAGCGGCCAGAAAAACAAGAACACGCAGGACACGGAAGAAGATACAGACACCGCCGAGACCAGCTGCAAACGCGTTGAGTTGACGCCCGCTGACCAGGACTTCGTGCACCATCTTGGAAGCTCGGACTCGGAGCACTACACAGCGTCTCAATATCATCAGCCGAAGAGCGACAACGCTCCTGATGACCAAGGGACTGGAAACTCGCCATCAAAGAAGCAGACGCCGCGCTACCACTTGCTTTCGTGGGGCGAGGCGAAGACGCGCCTTCAGCAGACAACGACGGTGATCCGCGACATCTGCGTGGCAAAGAGCAGTGCGCTTCTCTCGAGCGCGTGGCGTGTGTACCCTCGCACCAAGGAAGTCACAACGCCACCATTTTCGCCCTCCTCTTCGTCATCCTCTGGAGCCGACACCCCCCCACGCAAGCATCGCATGAAGGAGAGAGAGCAGTACGCACAGTGGGTCATGACGACTGCTGGACGCGAGAGCGAGATCAGCATCTGCATGTCGTACTACAGCTCACGATCGCTCTCCGACGCTGCCACCGACTCTGAAGACCAGCAGCAAAACCAGCAGCATACGAGGAAGAGGAACAGCAGCAGCAGCAGCAGCAGCAGCAGTTCATTCAGCGACAGAATGGAAAGAGAGAGAGAGAACGACCTATTCCGACTCCGCTGCTCGTCTACCGACAGCTACAGGAGCATCCTCAAGGAGCGCTACTCGAACGGCAGTGGCAGCGCAAGACGCGGTAAGCGAGGTGATGGTGAGGAGGGGAAAGAAGATGAAGACTTTGATGACGAGACCATTCGCGACTCGCTCTTCGTGCTGAACGGCAAGCCGTACAAGGCGCAGAGCGAGTGGATCTGACGATTTCTGCTGAGGAAGGCACCCGAAAGCACAGCCATGCATTCTCCATGCGCTCACCAACTAAGCACGACAGCCATTCATTTGGTTCGCAATTGAGCAGGAGAACTTGCTGGGGTCGCTCTTTCAAAACTCTGTGGCGATCCTCATGCAGCAGTACCACATATCGTCCTCCTTCTTCTGGAAGCATCGCTTGCTCCATTCTCGATGACGAAAGATAAACAGAACGACTTGGTTTGTGAGAAAGACATGAGCGGACATTTCTCATATCGCCTCTGATTGGCTGAAACGAGAACCTAAAAGATCCTAGTGGCTATAAATGCGTCTGTTGAAGAAAGAGCACACACTTGCCTCACCAAACCTTGCTCACAATCAGTCAATAATAACACCTCACACAGCACACAAGAAGAAGGACCCGCAACACGATGAATCTGCTCGCGCTGCTGCATCCGTCGGCGCGGCGCAGCGTCGCCTCGCTCCCCACGCAGCGCCTCACGGTTCCTCTGCGCTCCGCTAGCGACACCAGCGACACAGGCGGCACGAGAGATCTCTCTACAGGAGCACGACCTGCGCGGCGTCACCATCGCCGTCCCCACTCCAAGAACTGCAAGAGCGTGCGCAAGCACCGCAAGCTGCTTCTCAAGGCCGAGCAGCAGCAGCATCTTCATAGAACAGACGACAACAAGAGCGACCGCCAGGAAGCGACTCTTGAGACCGACGTGGAGCGCGTACAGCGCCAGATCGCTGCGCTCGACCGGCGGCTCTCGCTGCTGGACTCGATGGCGCTCGTGTCGCGCCAGAACGCGCAGAGCGCGGCGCTGCAGATGATGGAGACGTACCACCGGTTCACGCGACGCGGATACGAAATGGCGCGCGACAAAGCGACGTCGCAGTTCATGCGCTCGATGTTTGTCGAAGACGTGCGCTGTCCGGACTTCACGGGGCTGCGGGTGTTCATGCAGCAATGGGAGCAGCTCTCGGTCTACCACGCGAGCATCACGGTCGACACCGAGGGCCTCGACTTGCTGCCCACTGAGACGATGGGATCCGGACAACCCGGTAGCGGCCGATACAGCGACGACGTGCACGTGATCAAGAGCTTTGGCACGACCACGTGCCGGATCTCGCGCAAGACGATCGAGCGCATTTTCCCGCACGTGCTGCACGACGAGCCGCTCGTGCAGTGGCTCATCGGCAAGCAGTACGCGTTCTCGTACACGATGCACATGCACGTGAACAGCGAAGGCAAGATCTTCCAGTTTGAGTCCAAGGTCGACCTCACGTCCGCGCTGCTCGACCTGCTGCACGACCCGCTCGTGACGCTCAAGATGGTCGAAGCGTCCACGATGACGCGCAGCGGCAACCTGCAGCTCCAGGACGACGACAATGTGCGCGAGGCGCAGAACACGATCGAGAACGGGTTCTTATGAGCTGAGTCAGCAAGCACCAAGCAGACAGTGGTGGTGGTGAAGTTGGAGGTGACTACAGTATGAAGAAAATGACAATGCCGCCGGGCAGTCAGTGTAAGTGAGGGACAAATGGAGCGATTGTTTATATGTGTTTTGCGTGAATCACATGCTGTTGTGCTGAAAAACGCTATGCAAAGTTGATTCGGCCACTGCATCTCGAGGTCATCCTAGTTGCTAACTTCTTCTTTCCACAAGTGACAGCTCGCGTGAACGTGTGTCTACATGGTCACCAATAAAGCAACAAGTGCGAGCACCGCGCTCTTCAGCACAACCCCAGCGGCAGGTAAGTAGGCTGCACTGCTGCTCTTGCTTGAGCCTTTGGCGTCACCACCCGCTGCGGCTTTGCTGCCACCGACTTTG
>JAASFO010000736.1:0-14183 GCA_023333815.1 Globisporangium recalcitrans | reverse complement strand
ATGCATGCATGCTGTGTTACCGGGCGTTCCCGAGTTACGCAGCACAGTGCACAGAGTGAGGAAGCGTGTGTTGAACACCTTCCGCAAGGACTCGTGACGGGGTTGAGAACGTGCGTTGTTCGCCTGCGTATGCAGAGCGAATGTGGAGGAATCGATGGGAAAACCTACTTCTCGAGCCAGTCTAAAGAGATGGCAGAGTTCATTTCAGTATGAGAGTCTGATTCAGCGAGCGCCTTCTTACCTCGAAAGATCAGAACAGCACCACTGACGAAGCCACTCTCACCACCGACGTGAGCGACAATCGGTCGCATGCCTTTGTCCGAAGGCACCTTCATCCCCCTATTACCGCTTTCGTCCACCCAGACGTTAGACGGTGTCATGTTCTTTGTGACCCACGTCTCGTCCTGGTAATAGATCTGGCGTCCTTCTGCACGCTAGCTCCGAACACGCTGGATGTACTGAAGGCGCTGCAGGGCAATAGAGCGCTTCTCGTGGAGGGACTTGTAGTGGGTATGGTGCTGGCAGTAGCTGAATGCCATGTTCTCTGTAAGCACACGGTGAGTTCTTGTGCAGCTCCGTACCAGGGCATATGATCTGGTGCTGCGCTTCGCCAGGAGGTCTGCGAGGAAAGTGACCAGCGCGACGCGCTTCTTGTCAGCGTACATGGCGACAATGATAGCTCGAATGTCCGCGTAGAGCGCCTCTGGCACGCTGCGCTTCCTCTCTCGCGTTTCTTCCTCAGTGTCGCTCGACTGGTGTTCTTCTTCGCGCTCGAGCCAACAAGCCTTTTCACGAGTGTCTTTGGCACCCTGAGACACGTCGCGGTGCGCTTCAGCGGCTGTGTCACGTCGTCTCACCGCCCATGGCGCGATTCAGCATCGAAGTGTGCACATGCATCAACAATTTGCAGCTCCACAGACTTCGTCAGGCGGCGGGTTTTGCGCGCGCGAGCTTGCACCTCATCATCACCAGCCATTTCGCTTGACTCTTGCTTGAGCTGACTGTTGACTGAGAGGGAGAATTGACGTGGGGACTTTTTGTTCGGTTTCAATTTCTTTTGGCCAATCAGACGCAGGAATTGTTTTGTTCTAAATGCTCGATTTACACTAAATCGTCGCATTTTCCACACACCACTAAAATAAGCGATTCTCAGGGGTGTTATTGAATGTGATAGACTTTAAACCTTTCCCGTCTTTCATACTCAACTCAAGATCTCACTCTGCTGCCATTTTACTCAGGCATGACCTATTTTGTTGCGCGTTGCACGCAGATAGGTTGGTTGTGCTCGTCAAGTGATATTTATTGTCGAAAACCTTCATTTTTATAGCCAGCAGAATGGAGAGAAAGTGAAGCTTTTAGGTTTCTTTAGTTCGTTTTACGCAACAATATCGATATACTGCCTTCAACACCGGTTTCTTCGTTCACTGAGTGATCCTGCGACTCTGACGAAGAACAACAGCTTTGTCAGGTGGCGATGATGAAGGTATGGGCAATGTGAGTGGAGACCTCTTACTTCATCTCGCTCTTTTGTTGGAGGATGCTGAACTGTAGCTTCATGCCGGACTTGAGTCGGATCAGCAGGTTTATATCGTGTGGTGCGGGATTTGTCGAGCTTGCTCAGTATTGAGACAAGACTTGTGGGGGAGGGGATCTTTTTGAAGGCACGGCGGTGCTGCTCTTCCAGGCAGTTGCTCACGATCCTGTCGGAGTGGCTGAGTTCCTCTCCAATAATCAGCTCACAGTCTTGTTTGCAGTCCCCAAGGAAGTCAACCCATTCCTCCCCCATTCACTACAATCGGCCACACATGATGCTGCGTTTGACAACTGCATCATTGAACCAGGAGATCCTGGATCTGCCAGAAAACGCGTTTGCTTCCTTCCAACCCTGCGTCAGTACAAAAAAGCAATCAGGAATGCGACCCGCAAAAGCCCACTGCGGATCAAGAGCGAATGCGTAATACACACCGGTCGATTGTGCTGCAGGTTTTGTCCACAAGGAGCAGGTCGACACGCCAGTCAAGTGCTGTTTAGAGAAGCGGTCTGGGTTCTCAGATGCAGTGTTGTGCACTGATTGGTTCTTGAACCCACTGCCGCCCACATGGCTACATTCGCGTGGATCACGAGATATGGGTACAAAGGGTCAAGAGCATTTGGGTGGAGTCACACGCATCCAGTAGGAAGTCAGAAGGCATACACGGATGCGTTTAACACAGGAATACGATCGGGTGGCTGAATGAAGACTCGTCACTTCTTTGTGAAAGGTTTTACATGGCAGGTAAGTCTGTCTCCCTTCCCTTGACTGTAAAAGCCACAGCGCTACCAATCGACGTCAAAGGGGATCATACAGCAGCTCCATGTTCGCATGTTAGTCGCTCGCTCGCCGAATTACGCAGTGTAGCCAGCGTACGCCGGGTACATCGGGTAGCCCCACTCGACGCTCTTCACCAGCAAGTCCGCGTCCAGACCGTCGCCGCCCGCGCTCACGTACAGAAACTTGGTGAACGGCACCGACGCGTAGTACGAGAACGGCGTGGCGCCAGGGATGAAAACCACGTCGCCCTGGATCAAGCGCGCCGTCTCGCCGTTGATGGTCACGACCAGCTCGCCCTCCTGCATCTGGAACGCCAGGTGCTGCTTCGCGGTCGTGGTGGCGATCGTGGTGTTCCAGAGCTTTGGCGACAGCGTGATGGTCCCCATGGTGAAGTTGTTGGTGGTCTGCGCGCCAGTGGCCAGCGGCGCGATGACGTGGTAGAACCCGGACTGGGTGTTGAGGTACTTTGGTCCGTAGTTCTTGGCGATGAAGTTGGGCGTGTAGCCGTCTGGCGCGAGCGAGTTGCTGCCGTTGTGCCAGTTGCCGGAGCCAGCCATGCCGTCCACGAGGTCGCGGCGCGGCGAGAAGTCCAGCCGCGCGTACACGTCGAACGCGGTGAGCGCCGAGATCGTGTCGCTTGATGCGCCAGCACCAGCCGACGCGGTCGCAGCCGCGGCAGGAATGTACTCGGTGCCCGTGCTCGACTCGAACGAGCCGTCGCCAATCGCGATGAAGAGCTCCTCAAAGCCGCCCGGCTGGATCACGCCCGTGAGCTGCGTGTCAGGGTCCAGGATCTGGTACGAGTGGATGGTGTTGTGCGGCACGGTACCGTAATCTCCTTGAGTCAGAATGCGAGACTGCTCGGTCGAGCTGTCGATCTTCGCCCAGAGCTGAACGCGTCCTTTGGTGCAGTAGAAGTTTTCGTGGTGCAGCTTGTGGATGTGCGGGAGCACGCCCAGCTCCGTCGAGTCCGGCGCGTTCGTCTGCAGCAGCGTGAATGCCTGTCCCGACGAGTTACCCGTGACAGAGAAGCGGTAGATCTGCTGACCCACGGCGACGCTGAGACCCTTCTCCTTTGGCAGGATGTACGGACGCACGAACTGCGGGGCTTCGTCGACGTAGAGCGAGGACCACTCCTGGCTGGCCGCAGCGAGTCCTGCGACGACAGAGGCGAGCGCTCCGGCGAAAAGAGCAGACTTCATGGTGAAAGGGGAAGGCGAGGATGGGCGGAGCTCTTGGGGACTTGGCGGCAAATGGAAGAATGAGCGAGCTGTCGGAAGCTGATAGAGAGAGAGAGAGAGAGAGAAACCTGGTCGGGCGGGCGGTCATCAACGCACGCGCCTGGGGCAACCACTGCCGCTGGATCAAACCTCTCTTGACAAAGCGGCAGTTTGCTCAGAAATGGAGAGCAACAGTCGCACTTTCTTTCAGTCAAAAAGAGTCGCGTTGTTTTTGCACCAAGTTTACTGGCACGCTTCAAGCTTTTCGGAGATGAGGTGGACACACGACAGACGCTTTTCCAAGTTTTCGCTCTTCCAGTCGTAATCGTTAGTTACCGGACACCGGGATACACAGAGTTGACATCTCATTGAACAGTCAGCCAAATCCGAAATTCACAGTGAGTCTCAATTTTGACACTTTTGAATCTGCAGAAGGAATGGATCTGAGTCTGTTCTTAACAGAAGCTGAGAGCACAGATTGCAATAAGATTTGCCAAACACTCGTACTTTTGTCATGATGTCCTCAGATCTCTCAGAATCGATACCTGAGTCTCGACCTCAGTTGCCTGAACTGCACGATCAAAAAAGTATGGCAGAGCAAGACGATCTGGAGGTGCGCCACGCGATCCTCTACGCAGTCGGGTCCATCTGCGACGACGAAGGTGCGCGCGCAGCATGACAAGCGTACAGTGTGGCTGAGGACTCACCGGCACGCTCATCGCCTCTGTATCTGCGCATTCCCCTTCAGTGCAAAAGCAGCAGCGCGAACGCCACACGCGCGCCAGACCCGTCCCTTCGAAAGAAGCGCTCGCGCTCTTGGGGGATCTCTTGCACAAGCAGACCGAAGGTACTGCTGCGCATGGGTCACGTACGACGGTGTCTGCTCTGGACTGACAGCAGCTCCCTTCCTTTGTCTCGTCGCGAATATCTGCTGTAGTGATGGCGACGGAGCTGCAGCATTTCGCGCACCACGCGAGCCGCAAGAGCATCAAACCAGAAGACGTGCTGCTCTGCGCGCGCAAGCACCCCAACATGGTAGGTACCATACACACTCGAAGCATATGTGTGTGTCTCACTGTGTTGTTGCGAGAGAAAGGTTGCACGCAGCGATGGTTGGTTCGACTAACGAACGAACCCTCTGTTGTGATCGCTCATGCGACCGTCTGTTTTGTCTTGTCTGTTCAGACCAAGCTGCTGCAAAAATACCAGCGCGAGCATCTCGCGAGCAGCTTCTCCACGGCTACTGCTGTGTCCTCTAGACGGCGCATTCGAAGGTCTCGACTCGACTCGGACGATCTGTAGCGACCTTCTCTATGCGCTCTGTCCGTGACTATCGCCCTGCACAACCAGCCAGTCAGCAATGTCGGTGCGCAATGTCGGTTATTAACATTGATCAACCACGGAGCTGCTCGTATTGCTTGCGTAGTACAGCAGTCACTCGATCTCTATCGAGCGCTTCGCCCACTCAGCAGTACTGCTCCTGGTCGCTGAAGAACGACGACGATGACGTGTCCCGCTGGTGTTGATGGGGCGAAGAGGACCTCGCGTCGCGCTCGAGCTGTCAGTACTCGTTCAGCAGCCGCAGCGACGCGGTCTTCCTGCGGATCGCCTCGGGGCTGTGCACGATGCGCCGCAGCGGGTTGATGCTGCTGTTCGCTGCCTGTTGGCAGACCTGCTTGAGCAAGTTGACCTTCTTGCCCTTGACCTCGAGCTCGTCGAGCAGCGGACCCAGCACGCTCGACAGCTGCGCCGACGAGCCACCATTACTGTTTGAGCTGCCGTTGGTGCCCTCAGCTTTCATGCGCGAGACTAAGTCTTTGTACCGGGCATTGAGCGTCGCGAACAGCTCCACATTGAGCTCCTCGCGCTCGCTGCGGATCGTGTCGCAGACCGCCCTCGCAGACTCTTTCGTCTGCCCGAGTTCGTACGAAAACTTCTTCTCCGACGACGCGAGTTCCGCTTCTCTCTATAGAAGAAAAGTGCGAGTGAGATGGTCAGAAATGGTCGAGTCACACAAGCGATGGATGGCAATGAGAAAGTGGTTGAGCTCGTGCGGTTTGTACCTTGCGCGCCTTGACTTTCTCGTCCGAGAGCTGCTGTAGGAGCGTCTCGCGCTCTTCCTCGAGCCGCCGGATCTTGTCCTGGAGCGCCTTGAGCGCCGAGAGAACCGCTCGACTGCCTTGAGCTGCACCACTTCCAGCACCCATACCAGCAATACCTCCAGCCATGCCGACACCATTCATACCGAGCATGCCCTGCATGCTGCTACTACTCCCCAAGCCATTCGCATGGGAGCTGAACGGGTTGCTATTGGATGCTGAGCCAGCTGCGGTTTGTCCAAAGAGCTTCTTGTTGAGACTGCTCAGGCGCGGATCGTCGCTCGTTGGACGGAAGTCGTTGGAGCCATTCATCGCATTCGCATTCGCGAACAGCGACTTGGACCGACTGTTTCTGCTGCTGGTGCTGCCACTCGCGTCTCTCGAGTGCTGTAATTTGGCGCTTAGTGCCGCGGGATCAAACGACGCATGACGCGAGCCATCCGCTTTGCTGGGTTTTGAGCTCAGAAAATCGCTCATATCGCTACTGTTCGAAGCTTTGAGGTTCGACGCGAAGGGCTGCGAGACGTACTCGCCAAGACGAAGCTGGTCTGCGGATAGGTGTTGAGGCGCCGTCAGTCCCGTGGCGACGCGTAAAACTCGAGCGAGCCACCATCGCCACCACCAACGGCGCTTCCTGTCGGTGCTGAGACTTGCGTCGATCCAGTGGTGAGGAATGCAGCAGCTGGGTCGTTGTCGCCGCGGTCGTGAGACGCGAGGTTCTTGAGTGTCTGCTTCAGCTCCTCCATCCCCTCCTTTGGTGAGGGCAGCACCACCGCACTGAAGTCACTGCCCTCAACGCCGCTGTTCTCGCTCAAAAGGGAATCAGGCTCCCGATTTCTTTTCACAGGCGACGAAGCACCTGATGAGGAGGAGCAAGACGACGCTGCTGCTGCTATTGCTGCCACTGATGGTGGTGGTGGTGGTGAGGACGCTGGGGCTTTCTTTCGCGATGAGCTCGGGTCTTTCGGGTCTTTCTTGCTGGTGCGTGTGTGGCTTGTAGGGATTTCTGTGGATGTTTTGCTCGATCTCTTGGCTTGCAGTGCGCGGCCACTTTCGCTAGCAGCATCACTTTCGCCGTCTTCGTCGATGCGCTGATCGCCTTCTTGGTCACGGATATCGTCGCTGGACTCGCTGCCTCCGCCATCGCTATTGTGACGTCCCCTCGCTTTACGACCACTTTCAACACGACGACTGCCACCGCTCGCATCGCTTCGTCTTCACCCTCCTCGACCACTCGCTGGCGACTCTGGTGCTGCGGATAGGCGAGACTGAGCGTGTGCTCTCTGTGCAGTCGATCGATGGCTTCGGAGCAAACGCGGGTCGAGTGAGGGTCTCAGTGGCGCTCCATTGCGCGCCACACTGGCACTTTCCGAGCTGCTTGTCTTCTTTGTCGTCGAAGTCGTCGAACGAGCATCTCGAGATACGCCTCGGCTGGTCGTTGCCGTCGTCGTTCGTGTCTCCTTCGTCGTACCTGAGCGTCTAGGCTTGCTTGGGTCGCTGTTCCGCTCAGACGCTGTTGCTGTCTGTGGCTTTGCATTCTTGCTCCGCAGTGCGCCAACGCTCAGCTGCTCGGCGATGCGCTGCGCGTTGAGCTGCTGCCTCTTCCTATCCGCTCTTCAAAGTGCTTCCACGCAGACACGTCGATGCGCCGCCGAGGAGAGATGACGATCTGGCTGTGCGGCGAGATGAAGATCGCGTCATCGTCAGCTGCGCTGTCGAACGAGCTTTCTTCTTCTTCGCTGTTGTTGCTGTTGCTGGCGACGTCGTCACTCCCATCGCCGTCGCGGAACGCGCTGTCGCTGGAGTCGCTCATGCTCAGAGGTTCTGTACTACGAGGCACAACCGCAATGATCCTTGCTGTCGCTCTGAACAAATTGGTGGCGCTTCAATAAGCCTCAGATGTGTCCTTTCAGGGCTGGAGTGGTTGGTGTGTATTGTCTGTGAACACAATGTTGCAGTGACACAGTCGTCACTGCTGTTTGTCCACAGCGAAGATACTCTTCTCGTTCTCTTCCTTCATCGTGAGAATGCGTACGAACTGGTTTGCTGTGCTCACGAGTTCTGTTGCGCTCTCGTGCAGCTACAGCTTTGGTCGGATGGGTACATCTGATGGGAAACCCAAATGTAGCCATCCATATCCGGTATCCAGTATCCAGTGTCCACCAGCAACGACACGCAAGCACACAGATCCGTTCATTCATTAATCACACGCACCACACATTCCTGACATTGGCTCTCTGTCAGCTCATAGGTCGTTCGTACGTTGTTGCTGCTGCTGTTCAAGCTGGCGAACCGCTTGCTGAGCCGCGATGCGACCAAACACGACGCACTCGGCGAGCGAGTTGCCGCCCAGTCGGTTCGCGCCGTGGAGACCGCCCGAGACCTCGCCCGCGGCGTAGAGCCCGTCGATCGCAGAGCCGTCGGCGCGCAGCACTTGCGCGTTCTCGTTGATTTTCACGCCGCCTAAATGCGCAGTTTGTCCATGCGAGTGCGAGAGGTTACATTAGCAAACCGCATAGTGGCAAAAGCGAGTGAGTGAGAGATGAGCACAATGTCACGCACCCATCGTGTAGTGCACTGCTGGCGCGACTTCCATGACGTGGATCTCGACTGGCGCTTGCGCGTCCTCAATGCGCCGCAGTGGGAACGGGAACACGGCTTTCCCGAACGCGTCCGGTCGCTTCCCCTCCGCGCTGTCCGCATACGCATTGAGCTCCTGGAGCAGCGCCTGCGGGTCCTTGAACTGGCAGTACTCGGCTGCCTCTGCGACCGACTGCACGAGCTTGACGAGCCCGATGTGTTTGTAGAAGCCCAGTGACGACTCGAGCGGCTTGGCGCCTTCAAAGAGCAGCAAGAACGCGCTCTTCCCCGGCTGCGAGAGGATCGCCTGTGACACGCGGTCGCGCGTGCTCAGCTCGTTCACAAAGCGCTTGCAGTCGGTGCTAAACAGCAATGCCCCCGAGCCGCGGATCGCTTCGGGTGCTAGGAACTTTTGCGTTGCGTCGCGGTCCGTCGGGTTGATGAACGCGGTCGGGTGCAGCTGTACCTTGTCCATGAGCACGAGCTCGGCGCCGACCCCCTGCGCGAGCGCGAGGCCGTCGCCGCGAGCCCACGGTCCATTCGTGGTCGGGAACTGCTCCATGCCCGGCGCAAACTTCTTGAGCAGCTCGTGGTTCGCAGAGAACCCGCCGGTCGCGAGGATCACCGCAGACGCGTCAATGGTTTCGCTCTCAGGAGCTCCATCGCTCTCACTGCTCTGCTTGGTGATGTGGAGACCCGTGACTTTGCCGTCTTCATAGCGCACTTTGTCGACCGAGACGCCCGTGAGCACTTGGATGGTGTTCGCATTGTGCTCGTCGCTTGTGAGCTTCTTTTGCAGTGCGCTGACGATCGCAAAGCCGACGTTCGGTCCCTTCGCGTTGCGGTGCGTGCGCTTGGACGAGTGGCCACCCAGCTGGCAGAGCACCGACAGGTCCACGCCACTCTTCTCCAGAAACGCGATCGCGTCGGGGCTCTGGTCCACAAACACGCGCACCATCTGCTCGAGCGACAGTCCGCCGCCCGATGTCAGCGTGTCCTGCGCAAACACAGGCGCGTCCTGCGCGTCCAGCGCCGCGTTGATGCCCGAGGATGCCTTGGCCGAGTTGCCGCCGAGCTTGGGCTCTTTCTCGAGCAGCAGGATGCGCAGCGACGGGTTGAGCGTCGACGCCTCGAGGCTCGCAGCGAGCCCTGCGAGACCGCCGCCGATGATCGCAATGTCCGCGGAGCGCTGCTGCTTGGATGCCATAGTGATGGTTGAGCTGCTGCTGGTGGCAAGTTGGTAGATGTAGAGATAGCAGCACGCGGTGAATAGCAAGAAGGAGAATGACAAGAGCAGCGGGCGAGGCGGCGTCGTCACCTGCATGTTGTTGGGGATGCTGCGGTTTCGGTTGTTGTAGCTGAGAGCTTGGGCATGACGCGCGTTGCTGTAGATGGCCGCAAAGAAATGAGCATTTCCCCACAAAAAACACGCGCTTCAACTTGAGGGGGCGTGTCTTTGCGTTCTCACAAAAAGACAAACATGGAAAAAACATGTGAACGGACCGGAAGCCATGATGAACAACGCTGCTGCTGCTGGTGATGAAGAAGATGAAGAAGCACCGCCAACGCGACCACCTATTTGCATGCACGCAGATACACAGACAGCAAGTGGATCATGGGAGGTGAGGTGAGCTGCTCTGTCGTAGCGTCGCCCATTTGCGGCAGAAGAAGCCGCGCGTCTGGCGTCGACCGCACCACTGAAGAGGCTGCTGCGACGGAGGAAGAGAGAGTGAGCGAGGCGAGTGCGCATCGTCTGGCGGCGCTTTTTCGGTTGTGAGGACTGCTGCAGAGCAAGAAGAAGCACAAAAGCGACGTGGCTCTTTCACATCCTGTCTGCTGGTCTTTTCGAGTCGAATCGCTCAAACAAATTGCAAAAATGAAAAGCGTTTCTCAAGTCGCATTCTAGCAACCTGAAGAGGAGGCTGTGTGAATACTGTCAGCAACTGGCACCATCTTGCCATTCAGCGTTCTCGCGTCCACCTCATGCTGTCATTCTGGGCGTAGAGCTTGTTTGAACGCATGCAGCATCGACACTTTGGGAAAGGAAGTCGACTGACATGGCAAAAGCAAAAGTGTTTCTTGGTTGACGTTTGTATTTGTATGTTGATGCAGAAAAATAAACAGTGGGGTTCATGTGTGTTGTGTGTGGCGTGTGACGGAAGCCTATTTGCCTAATGCCCCGCATCACCCACCACTGGCACTCTCTGTTGCGATCCAGAAAAAGCCATCTAAGCCTGCGCTTTTGAGCTTAGTTGTTGCGCAGCAGAGCGCGCGCCTGGAGACCCTTCTTGAACGCCTTGATCACGCGCATCTGCGCACGAAGACGAGCGAACGTGCGCACCCAAAGCTCCTGCCCGCGCTGCGACTTGACTTCGCGGATCTCCACTTCGTCCACTTCGCTGCACATGGCCATCCACGACGGCGCGTTCTTGACCGAGATCGAGCGCAGCAGCAGACCGAGCGGCAGCGAGAGGAAGCCGATGCCGATGCAGACGAACCACTCGCTCACGTTCAGAGGCTTGCACTTGAACCAGTCGCCCGTCCACTGGATGATCACCACCTGCATGAACACCTGCAGCACGCACACGTACAGGAACACCTTGTTCTTCGTGATGCCCGAGAAGATGTTGATCTCGTCGTGGATCTTACGCGCGTTCAGCTCGTTGAAGAGCTGCATCCACACAAACGTGTTGAACACGAGCGTCATGTGCTTGGTCGGGTCGTCCTTGATCTCGTCATCGAGGTCCTTGACCTTGCCGTTTGGCACGTTGAAGATCTTGTCACCGTAGAACGTCAGGATGAGCAGCACCACGAGCTGGAAGATCGACTGGCCGACAATGTGCTTGGTCATCTTCTTCGAGATCAAAGGCTGCGTCTTTGGGTACGGCTTGCGCTCAAGCAGCGCCTGCGTTGGCTCTTCAGTCGCCAAAGCGAGCGAAGCGAACGAGTCCATGATCAGGTTCACCCACAGA
Organism: Globisporangium recalcitrans; assembly: GCA_023333815.1. Classification (NCBI taxonomy): domain Eukaryota; phylum Oomycota; class Peronosporomycetes; order Pythiales; family Pythiaceae; genus Globisporangium; species Globisporangium recalcitrans. Next base: position 3,001 of record JAASFO010000736.1, on the reverse strand, counting down.
AGCTGCACGGCAGTGAGCGGCGACTGTTCAAGCACGACGGCACCGATGAAAGCGAGCGTGACAGCGACAATGTTGACCGTCAGCTGGAACTGCAGGAACTTGGAGATCGAGTCGTACACGTTGCGACCCCACTTGATCGCGTTCACGATCGAGTTGAAGTTGTCGTCCATCAAAATAATATCCGAAGCGTCCTTGGCCACCGACGTGCCGCTGATGCCCATCGCAAAGCCGACGTTCGCCTTCTTGAGCGCAGGCGCGTCGTTGGTACCGTCACCAGTGACGGCGACAACCTGAGGACCGTGAGGAGACAGAGTGGTCTGCATCAGACCCGTCACGAGGGTGTACTTGTCGGTTGGCGACGAACGTGCGAGCACGCGGAGCATTGGCCAGATCTTGTCAAACTCCGACTGGATGATGTTGCCGCTGGCGTCGAGCACGCGCGAGCGGAACTCGGCGCCTTCCATAACCAAGCTGCCGTCACCTGGCTTGATGATGCCGCACTTGCCGGCGATCGAGCGAGCCGTCGTGATGTTGTCACCAGTCACCATGCGCACAGCGATACCAGCGCGGTTGCATTGCGTGATGGCGTGTGGCACCTCTGGACGCACAGGGTCTTCAATGCCGACAATCGCGACACAGGTCAAGTTCTTCTCAATGTCTTCGTCCGTCCATTTGTTGATCTCCTCAGAAGGCGCGTCGATGTCGCGGTACGAGAGACAGAGCGTGCGGTAGCCTTGCGAGGCGTACTTCTCAATCACTTCATTGCCGATCTGCGCCTTGCGGGCGTCGTTCAGAGCAGTCTTGCTGCCATCCAAGTGCTGCACGTCCTGGCACAGACCGAGCACGACTTCCGTCGCACCCTTGGTGTAGATACGCGACTTGGTCGCCGAAAGCTTCACCACCACAGACATGCGCTTCTTCGCACTGCTGAACGTGAGCATGTGCCCCACTTCGGTGTTTTCACGGATCGCAGGGTACTCCACGCCGCCGTCGCGGATGAACTGCAAGAGAGCGCACTCGGTCTTGTTACCAGTGTGTTCAGGCTGGCCGCCTGGCACCTTTGGAGGCAAAATCTCAGCAGTCGAGTTCACAGCGATGCCGTCGCAAAGCACTTCTTTCGTAGCTTCCGACATGAGACCAAGCGTCTCTTGAGCAGACGAGAACTCCTTGTCGCCGATCCAGATCTGCATGACCGTCATGCGGTTCGTCGTGAGCGTACCAGTCTTGTCCGAGCAAATGGTGGTCGCACTCCCCATGGTCTCGCAGGCGTCCAAGTGGCGCACCAGGTTGTTGTCGACGAGCATCTTCTTGACCGAGTACGCGAGCGCGATGGTCACAGCGAGCGGCAGACCTTCTGGGATCGCCACGACAAGCACCGTAATGGCGATAATGAAGAAGTTCAAGTAGTCGCTGACGAAGCCGCTCCTCCAACTCTCGGCGTTGTCGCCAGTGAACGTGCGGATCGAGAAACTGATGCTCATGATGACAAACACCAGGATCGCGACAAGCGTACCGAGCTTGCCGATCAAGATCGTCAAGTTGTACAGCTTGCCTTCCAGCGGGGACTGCGCTTCCTCGTCGTCCTCGTCTTCCTCGTCGTTGTCGCCCTTGGCCGAGCTCTGCTTTGGCGTCTCCATCTCAACGTAGCCCTCGTCCATGGTTGGAGCCGCGCCGTCGTCAGCAGCCTCCACGGCTTTCTTCTTCTTACTGCCGTTGATCAGCGCCTTGATGATGCCGGCTTGCGAGTGCTCGCCGACACAGACGACCAGCATCTTGCCCAGACCTTCCATGACCTTCGTGCCGGAGAGCAGGAACGGACGTTCCGCGTTCTTCGTCAGCAAGTCCGACTCGCCCGTCATCGCGCTCTCGTCAAGCTTCAGCTCCTTCTCGTCAAAGACGATACCGTCCGCAGGGATGATGTCGCCCAAGTCGACGCGCACAATGTCGCCGACCACGAGGCTGAACTTGCCGACTTCGCACGGCACGCCATTGCGGATCACCTTGATCTTCTCGTCCTCCTTGATCGCGTTCAAGCTCTGGAACTGGCGCTCCTTCTGGTAGTCGTTCACCGCCGTGACGATCGTCACAATGAGCACGGCAAAGATGATACACGCGCCTTCGATCCAACCCGTGTCTGGGTGGTCGCCGACCGTGACCGCGAGGATGACCGAGAAGATACCGGCGATCGTCAGCACGATGATCGTGATGTCCTGGAACGCGTCCCACATGAGCTCGAGGAACGTCTTGGACTTTGGAGGGGCGACGTAGTTGCGGCCGAACGCTTCTTCGCGAGCGAGCAGGTCGGCCGTATTGTCGTTGTCGAGCCCCTGGCGCAGGTTCACGTTGAGTGCCGCAGCGACGCCTTCGAGACCGCCGAGACTCAGAACCTGCTCGTGGGCTTTCTCATGCGGTGTCTCCACGAGGCGGATCAGGTCGCCCGTGAGCAACTTGAACACCATGATGGAGATGGATAAACTGGCTTGGGGAAGTCACTCTCGCACTCTCTCTCTCTCAGTCAAATCGACTAACTGGCTTCTTCTGTGGAGGAGGTCGTGCGTTGCAGCGAGAGAATTGCGTAATGAGGGAAGAAGCGAAGGCGCTTTCGACTAAGCGGCAGGAGAGGACGACTCGAGTGAGGACGACGACGACTCGAGCGAGCTGGCTGTGTGGAAGACCAGACAAAAGGCGAAAAGAGAGAGAGAGAGAGAGAGGGAGGAGGCGAAGGAAGCGAGCGGGGAAAGGTCGGAGAGGCGAGGCGACGTGGCGGTTAGTCGAGATCGAAAACAGACAAACGCGACCGAATCGCCGTTTGGACGAGAGCATGGAGATCCAGGTCGCTCCTCCTGCAGTCTGATTCCCCTTCCCCTCGCGGCAAACGACGTCCGCAGTCGCTCGACCCAGCACTAACTTTGGCGTCTCCACAGATTTATACAGGGACCCTCACTGCCACTCGTGTCGACCGAACGAGTGGATTTTTGCACGTCGTGTCGCAGAATCCGAT